>JAHWXV010115134.1:0-13348 GCA_024586415.1 Phrixothrix hirtus
TATATATATATATATATATATATATATATATATATATATATATATTGCTGTGATAAAATAAGCCAGTCAGTTGAATAAACCGGAAAAGTAGACTTGCCGTTGCTTTGAAGGCTCATTTCGCTCAACCACCTCTAGGTATAAGAGATATAACTCTCACAAAACTACTCAGAGAACCTATACCTGATCAAAGTTATCAAATCACAATTACTCTTACCAGGTAAAGCAACTTTATTATCAAGTTAACTAGAAATACTGAACAAATAATACCAAAAAAAAATTAACAATGATGATTTACTTTGATTGTACTTATTGATTAACATGAAGTAAGTCGTAAATTAAGTGACAGCCGTACGCTAATTCAAGTGCTTAGTGAAATATTTACTTATTAAAACCAAAGTCACTGGTATAAGTAAACTCACATAATTCTGCTGTGCAAATAAATAAAATATCTGCTGATAAATAATAATTGCTGTATATTGAAATAATTTGTTTGTGCTCATCAGTCTACATAAAACAAAACAATTCACAAAATTCTAAAATTAAATTATTAATTTGGTTATTTTTATCATAATTGCATAAATGCAATAATAAATCAAATAATTATGTTTCATCATTGGTAATTAAATCGCAGATTCCTTTTCATTTATTGATTAACAAATAAAAAACATTTTTGGTTTTAATTAATAAAAGAATCTTCTAAAATTGATAATTGATAATAAGTGCTATTTACTTTGCGTCATAACAATGATAAATAATCGACAAATTTCTGAAATAAAAACAAGAAATTTAATATCAGTACAGGTAATAAATATTATTTCGAAATAATTCAATAATAATAATATTACCTGTACCGATATTTTTTTATGAAACGCAATAAATAATCAATGCAATTGGTTACACAATAAGAATGCGGAGTTAGTAAAATTCCAAAACAACAACTCACGTTAGCTGAAAACGATGAGAAAAGACACACCATTAATCTGTGCAGCAATTTTATTTCATGTGTGTTCCTAACCAAACTTCGTCAATGTTTATATTTCCAAATTTGTATCCATCGACCTTCTTTTAATTATTCTGATATTTTGCAAACTCTTTCATTTCGGCCATAATTCAATAAACTACCTTTTTATACCAATTTTGATCCTAGACTATTAAATTTTCCTTTCCAAGTCCCTCGCACGGGAAGGTTTAAGCTGGCCTGTACAAGGGGTTAGCCGCCGGGATGTGGCTTAAATTGAATACTCGCCGATATGCATTGACATTTCGCTTACGCCCTTCACAGGCCAACAATACGGAAGCAAGAGAACAAGATAAAAGGAGTACCTTAGTTTTATTCGTCAATTAACCGCGCGTCTAGATTGCCCTAAACCGTGGTCGTTAGTCGTGGTCTGTTTATGAATTCCTGGGGTTACTTGAGACAGATTGTTTAACGTAAGACAAACAGCATTTTTTTAAAAATTGGTCTGTTGCTACTACCTATGTTTAAATTTTCAAACTTTCAATGCTGTATTTTGTGTCGTAGATGTCTATTAATTCATTATATCGTTGGCATTATCAGCTGTGCATAATATTTGTGTATTAATATTTAATTTTAGGAAACCATATATTTTGCAGTTTTAAGAATATCAAAAGAGTCTCATTTGTGTTGAGAAAACTATTCGGTTTATTCAGGTAATGAAAATCCTGTTTGTCAATCAATATATCTTTAACGATATGATGCGCATATTTAACCTCAAAACAGTGTGTTATAAAAAGAGTTACGATGTTTTTAAAAAATTGTACTTTTACAGGGTAAATTGAGACATGCTGCGTAAATATCGGATACAACTTGGGGCTAGAAAATATTATGATCATTCCAATGACAATATACAAAGAGCACTCTAAAGTTATGTAAATGGCAGATTGTAGTTTGGAGAAGCTAAGGAGCATTATGGAGTGCCACGGGCAACACTTAGTCGTAAATTTCGAGAAGTTAAGGTTTAAATCCTGGTAGATCAACAGTTTTAATGAGGCAAGAAGAAAATTCTATTGTCACTGCAATAGAAAGAGCTGCAAGTTGGGGTTATCCATTTACACATCTACAACTAAGAATTATGGTCAAAAGTTATCTAGATCGCAAAGGCTTGCAAAAAAAGCGTTTCAAAGACAACTTACCTGGAAATGACTGGTTACAATCAATCTTTAAGAGACATTGTGAGCTGTCAATTAGACTTGCACAAAATATGAAAAGGTCTAGGAGCCAAGTTACAGCAATAGAAATGAATGCTTATTTTGATAATTTAGAAAAGAGCCTTCTTGACATAGATTCGGATAATGAGTTAAATTACGACGAAACGAATCTGACCGATGACCCAGGTCAAGCTAAAGTTATTGTTTGTCGAGGTGTTAAAAGAGCTGTTCAGATTCTGGATTACTCAAAAAGCTCAACATCCCTGATGTTCACTGTGACTGCATCTGGAAAAACATTGCCACCTTATATAGTCTACAAGGCAAAGAATTTATACCTTGAATTGCTAGAAGGTGGTCCGAAAAATCGTTTTCATAATCGTTCCATAACTAGCTGGTGCGATAATATCATATCCGAGGAGTGGTTTTTTTAAATGGTTGTGCCTCATTTTAAAAATCGCGAAGGCAGGAATAACTTAGCATGCCATTGTTTTGCAAAGATAATATAAGAGTGTGAAAATAATATCTTGTTTATTTTTCTTCTACCTAATAGTGCCCATGTATGCCAGCCATTAGATGTTGCATTCTTCAGGCCGTTGAAGGCAGCTTGGCGTAAAGTTCTCACAAATTGGTAAATATCGAATCGAGGATGCATCCCGAAAACACAATTTCCAAAATTATTGAGGACCACATTGGAAAGTCTTCACAACAAAAATGGTAACAACATAAGAAGTGGATTTAGAGCATCTGGGATTTTTCCTGTTAATAGGATGGAAGGGCTAAAAAGACTCCCTGGCTTTCATCCAGACAATGCTTATGAACCAACCCTTAGCAGATGCGTTTGAGGGAATAATACGGCGACACATAATGGGAGAGCAACCACCTCCATAAAGAAAACGAAAAATTAATGTTGAGGCGGGAACTTCGGTAACACTGAAGGATTTTACTATTGCTGGAACAGAATTGTGTGCTTTAGGTGAATCTGAACCTGTTGACAATAACGACGAATTTATTAATTCTGATGACAATGGAGAATGACCATCAGATGATAATCAAACTGTAGTAAAACATTCGTCCACTATTTCTGAATTTACTAAGGGTCTGTTTGTGATGGTGACATTTCTATATGATGAGGGAACGAAGAAAGAATGCTCAAAAAATTTTGTTGCAATAATCAAAACAATAAATAAGAGATCTTATACAGTAAGCTGCTTGAGGAAATATAAGGGGTCAGAAAATATTTTGGTTCGTCCTGATGTTGAAGACATGAACAAAATAGAATTCAACCAAATTATACGTGTATTAAAAACTCCTACCATAAGAAGAGACCACCATATTTTTCATGAAGACGTATTATAAACTGATTCGTGCAAAGGATAAAAATATAATGTTTAAATCAACAATATGTTGTACTCTTGTAATGAATAATTGTGTTTTGTTTGTAATGAATAATGTTGTTTTGGTTTCTTGTAATTAAAGTAAAAATATATAGAATAAAATACATTTATATTGAATTTGTTAGTGTTTGGAATTTTTTTTTTTTGAAAAATAACATTTTTATGTATATATTTTTTATTTTTAATGTCTTAACATACCCTAACAATGTGTAACTTACAATTTTCAACAATAGATATATACGTCTTATGTTGCCCCATTTTTTGGGTAAATTGAGAAATTCCTAAAAAATATTTAATAATTAAAAATGTATTTAAAAAATGGTATGAGGTACCTTTTTCAAAAATCATATGTGCTTACATATTATTTTGTAAATATAATTATTAAAATTATCTTGAAACTGTCTCCAGTAATCCCGTTTGAGGGTACCCTAGTTTTTACTTACAGGAAATTTCAAAAAAAGGAAACAGAAGTAATTATACATCCACATGAGCTAAAGACAAACTACCAAAAAAAATCCTTCTTTAGCAGCTACTTGTATGTTGAATCTATGAACAGAATCACCAATTACCCTATCAAGGGCTTAATCTATGCATTTAAATGCGCAACAAAAAGGATGTATCAGACAAATCAATTAATTAAAATCCTGAGTAAATCTACGTTCAGAAGATAGCTATTCTTGCCTTCATATTTTCTATTTTCTTTACCCAGATCCTTATGCGAACAAAGTTATTTTGAGATTTCTACAAAAACTAGTTGCCCTCTACTCAACAACAGAACAACTAAAGTTCTGCTATTAACAACAAAATTGAAGACAACCTCTTTCCGAAGCTGATGTAGAAATTTAATTAGGCATTGTACTTTTTCTAGTTTTTAAGAAATTTTTAACATACTAAATTTCTGACTTGTGGCATACATACCGAGCTGAGATTGTTGATTTTTATCCTACAAACTAAATACTATGAAATTGTATCAACAAGGATAGGTCTAAATTCCTTTGAACGAATGAATTATAAATAAAATAAAATTTCCATAAACCTGTATACCTATGGTATTTTAGTTCTAAGGTATACATTGGTTGCCTACCTTGTAGGCGTATAAACTTTAAATTTGCCATAACCACTATAGAAAGCTTTAAGTTAAAAAAATCATGATGGTATTAAATTTATTACTATTTTTATCAGTGCTAGTGAAATATATGTTAATAATTATAAACTTAACAAAGAATGTATATTTATTTAAAAGAATAAAGAAAACATAAATAACTTTTAATTTCAAAAACTTGACAATATTGCGATATTGAATATTCATCCTATACAACTACTTATTAAAACTTTATACCAACAGTTCCGTTAAATCCATTACTAGATATTCCTTCCAAACTTTTTTGATATTCTTTCGGTAATCCTGATTCTATTGCTCCTTCTAGTATAGTATTTAGATAAGCAGGAGATGGCCTTCGTTCAATTGGTAAATTGTTTAATTCCACATAGGTTTTAGGATTTTCTACAAATTGGTACACGTAACACGATTTAGTAGTGTTGTTGGGCAACTCAACGTCAATTGTGGACCGAAAATAGAATTTGGTATCTACGCCTTCTTGTCTTAAAAAAGAGTTTTCTTCAATAAAGAAGTTATAGAAAAATGTCTTACCTGTCCAAAGTTTGTAAATGTTCATCATCAATTTCCCACAAAGCCCCCCAAACATGAAGTCCATCATGAGGTACAATAGTAGCTACAGCTCCACTCCAACGTTTAGAAAAGTTACCAAAGTCTAATCGATAATTCTAAAACGAGAACGTTGTGCAACATTATTTGCATATATTAATTATCCTACCTGTAGTTTACCTATCCCTGCCCTTACTGCACTTGGATTGTTCAAATGTATCCTTTTGCTTAGGAGATTACTTCCATATGCATAGTAGAGGAAAGATGAAGATGTTGCCTGAACAATTAAAGTATTATAAGATTAAAGAAGGTAGAACGTCGTGTTGGTATTTAAAAGATCAGATCAAACACCAGTTTCTGATAGTTATAGATAAAAAGCTTTAGTATGGTGGCTGACATCAGAATTCAAGTCGTTACCTTGTCTAAAATAATTGTTAGGTTCTTTACAATAACCATTCATGGTAAGTTTATGACTAATTCATATTTGCATTGTGCGCTGACTGTTTTAATTCAAGCATGACTGAAAATTTACAGCAACTAATCACAAATGGTCGTCATGCATGCAGCTAAATCTTAAATATAACAAAATTGTACAGGAAATAAACTAAAGGTAAGTACTATATATACAAACAAAACTTGAAAATATTTTACTAACATTAATGTTAGCGAAGCAGCGTATCCACACTAGTAAAAAATTTATTAAACTAGACCAGTGTTTCTTAAACTTTTTTAGATAACCGCGCCCCCTCCCCTTGATTATTACTGTTAATAGTGACGCCACTTCCCTGTTCTGTGTACACACGGACCCTTGACAAGGTTTTTTAGTCCAATATACACTGAAGCTAAATAATTGAAATGAATATCATGCCTAATGCCTCCCAGAGGGCGATATCACACTTGTTGAGAAGCGTTGAGCTAGACTTTTACTTTTGCAACAAATGTAGAGTAGATATTTTCGGGAGAACCATGAATAATAAATTCAAATTTGAAGAAAACTTGATTTCAATGACAAATCAATGTTGATAATTTTTCAAAACTATTATCTGAACACTCATAACAAATTTCTGATCACCAATAAAAAATGCTCCTATGGAAACCGCAAAATTTACGATTAACCTGAATAATTTGAATTAAAGCCGTAGAGTGGCAACACTTATTGATCACATCAAAATCAACCGTATGAATAGAACTTCGTTCGAACAAAGTTTTATTGATTTAGGTGACCTAATTATATTTAATAGTCAAATGGATACATATAAATGCATTAAATATAGAGCCATAGGTTAATTATCCAATCAAGATCAAAATTTCGCTATTGTTTTACACATCACAGTTTAAATTTTAGTGCACTTTATCTGATTTCCTTGGTGTGGTGGTTAACGTGTTTTCCTCTATGTGCAAATGACGCGGATTCAAATTCGGTCGAAATCAGTAAATTTTTCAATGGAAAAAAATTTAAAAGCATGCTTTCTTTTCCGTGTCAATGCGATATTTGGCACGTTAGTGGGAGTGGAACTCCTCGGGGTTCGGCCAAATTCTACTAACCATGGGGAAATGACCACAGCAGTTGGAAACCAAGAGACCCAAAAGAATTGTCGCATCCCAAAGCCTCTGCTACAGAGCAAACTTCACTCTACTTACCTTGGAAAAAATAAATATGTAAAATGTAATATTTAAATGATTTATTTTCGCCAAGAAAAGAAACCTGTAGTAACATTTAAATAACATCTAAAAATCAAAACGAATAACTAATCAACGATATACTTGGGTAAACCACTACAAGTTTTACAAAAAAGAGTTAAAATGTAATTAACTTGAAAATTATTGAGAAACATTTTTTGTAAAGCTAGATTTATTGGGTTATCCATTTGCGCTTATCTGGTAACAAATATGAAAACATAAGGTACTTTACACTATGCCCGTTTCCTGATTGATTGATGGATAAACGCAAAGTAAGAAATTTATATTTGAAATTTTAGTATTTTAAGGTGTCGTCACAATTTGCCGTCTCGTTTACTCTTAGTCAAACAGTATAAATAAAATAAAACAACAAAGGCATCTCGTTTATTAATATTTGGTTTAATTTACGTTGATCAATTTGACAACTGTAACGGATTTCATTATTCAGAAACATATTTCTTTTGTTTTGGATATATTATTTGTTTTAAATGCCATAATTGTTAGAATTATTTATTATTAATGTATTTAATTTCTTTATTTTATTTTATTCTCGAAAGTTATTTTTAATTACAAATTCTGTTCACTCAGTATTTTTAAATTTTTCGTAAGGCAAGGACACTTTACCCGAAAAGGCTGTGATCGTTGAGTTTCTCATTGTAACAGTATATTGTATTAGTGCTGAACGCTGAATATTTCACACGAGTGTGAAGTTTGAGTCACGAGCCATAGGCGAGTGTGAAATATTCAATCGGCACGTGATGACCATTTATGTTTGAAAGCGATGTGATGACAATTATTCAATTTTTTTAGTAAATGTTACACCTGTTTTTTAATACTGTGCGATGTTTCCCTGAATCCTTAATTTTTTAACATGATCGAGTTCAACGAAATGAACAATACGGGCAATAAATAGACATTGAAGATCGAAGAATCGTTTTAAATAGAAGTTTTTATAATTATAAATGAAATAAATAAAATATAAGATACTATCGTAAAGCAAAAGTACTTTACCCACGGAGGTTACTTTGGCCAGTTTTTATAATTTTGAAGCTCCCGCTATTATTATTTATAGTGATTTGTGTTTGCAGAACTGCACTTAAAGGTTTATTGTGAAATGCATGACATCCCAAGTGTAAAACGTGGTTCCAGTATAATAATTAATTTTCAATAAATAATTACTTATTTTTAAAAACATTAAGAAATAGGAGTTTTTTTAATGGTAATAACTTGGTACATAACTCTGATGATTTAACCATAATTGACCTTGTTTTTTAGAATGACCTATACACAAATGTTGTTGTCAACATCCAATTAACCAAATTGGCATTTCTAATTTATCCACTTATAATTTGACTATTTTTGGAAAATCAGGTAAAGTAGGCAAACTTTGGCTTGTGGCTAAAGTTGCAAACTGTTATTTTCACTAAAAATAGATGTGAATTCCATTATTTAATTGTGCTTATTTTAGATGTAGGCTAACATGAGGTCATATAAATGAGTACCTGGCACCAAAGCCTATAAAGACCATCCGGATCAAAGAATACAGAAAGCCGTTGAAGCATATAAAAAGGGCATATCCACTCGGAAAGCGTCCAAAAAGTTTGGGATATACCGAAATCGACGATAGACATTATGGGCAAAAGAATTAAAGAACATCGAAAAGTTGGTCGATCTTGTGCTGGTAATGAAGAAGACGAGGCCATTATGACGCAATCGTTAATTTTGTGTGCTCTTTGAGGTCTCCCTCTTTAAGCAATAGATGTTTGACGTGTAAAAAAATACTTATACGCTAAAAATGTACATGAAACTTGCTTCCAAAATAATATACCTGATAAGGGATGAGTTACTAAATTTCTTCTAAACCAAAGTGATTTCTCACAAAATTATTAGATAAAAATATACATAGAATAGGGGCTTTACTAACTCCACAAGTCTTTTACGAATATTTTGATCACCTGGCGTATACCCTGCGAGATGTGGCCCAAGATTATCGTGAACTACGATGAAACTAATTTTATGGAGAATCCTCTGCAAGCGAAATGTATTGCACGTAGAGGTTGTAAAAGAATGAAACGTATCGTGGGCACTTCAAAAACAAGTTTATATGTGATGTTTGCGGCTTTAGCTGCAGGCAACATCATACCACCCTATGTTGTTTACAAGAGTACCTAACTTCAGTCTACTTAGGATGAGGGAGGGCCAAGAAATTGTTGTTACAACGTATCTACGAGTGGATGGTTTGAGTAACTCATATTTGACAACTGGTTTCAACAGGTTGCACTTTAGATCAGTCTAAAGTAATAATCTGAGACAATCTGCAAAGCCATGCGTCAGTAGACATTGTGCAAATCTGTCAGGAATAAAATATTCGATTTACTTTTCTTTTACCGAATAGCACACATTTAGACCATTAAAAATAAAGTGGAGAAAAAAATTGGAAATATGGAAGCAACGTAATAGAAGTTGCATTTAGAAATCGCAGTTTCCTCATCTTTTAAAATTAACTCTGGCCGATTAAAGAATGCAGAAACAATTTAAAATCTGGGTTCACGACTGCTGGAATTTATTATTTAAATAGAAATGAAATTATAAAGCATTTTCCCAAAAATGATGAAACATCGACTGATCCTGAAGGGTGTGCGTTTTGCAAACCTATTAGAAGAAAAACGGAAATCAGAGACTTCCACTCAGATTAGTTCGCAGAAAGTTAAAAGTTCCAGCTGGTCAAAATGTTAGTGTCAATGACCTTAGAGGAAATGAAGGTGAAGCCATCTCCAACCGGAAGCTGATCCTTTATGTTCTAAAATCCAACCAAAAGGAAAAAATAAAGAATAATCTTTTCATAACTCTATTAAGATTAACGATTTTGTTGTTGTAGAACTTTTGTACGAAGTTACCAGCACTGGTAATAAGAAAAAGATAAAATATTTTCTAGCTAAGGTTTTATCTATTCAGAACTGTTCATTTGAATGCACATATTTAAGGTCCAATAAAGGTCTATTACATGTTTAAGTTTTTCCTGTTGTGGATGACAACTGAGTTTCAGGTAACCAGGTCATTCAAACTATAAATACAGTTAGTGTATCTCATGATCGTTTGAATTTGATTGCGATGCCTTAAATACTTGCAAGATACCTTTTCCTGTATTTGTTTGTTCATATTACGATGTTTTTGGCTAATTAGGTTAAACTGTAATATATCGGATTAGTCCAGTTAGGTTTATAATAGAATTTAAGTTTCAGAACCTTTTTGCTTAATTTTTTAATGTAATACACATCTAGTTTTTCAAAAATTGTATTTTGTTGTGTCCAAAGTTGCGACTAATGCCTTAACCAAACATATAAAATCTGTTAGTGGCCAAAGTTATACGACAACGATGCGTAACTTTAGCCACTGACATTTTATTTTTTTAAAGTGCCAGGCGTAATTCCTGGCAAATTTTCATACAGCATCTTTAAAATACTAACCGAGGCTCTAATTTTAGCATTTAATGCATTTATCCATCTGCTCTAGCTTTTGAGATATAATTTTTTAAACGTGCAAACTGGTTAAAATAACCCCGCGTTACGGAACTTTAATTAAGTATCTAATAGTCAAATATTGATTAATAATTAAGTAATTAGCAAGGTTTTGTTAATGAAATAATGCTTTGAAATAAACTCCACATGTATCTAATAAGAATAAAAATGCAAAATAAATAAAATGATAACATAGAAGTTCATTATATGGCGAAATATACCACCTGAGATGTAAAAATATGTAAACAGTAAGAATTAGGGTTTAGCTATCTATCTAGTAGTAAGATTCAAAATGTAACATTTAAATTAAGAAGGAACTTGTAAATAAATATGAAATATAAAATATTTAAAGTTAGAAATTATTAATTTGAGCCCGGTAGAGACCTCTAGCGAAAAACAATGCAATGTAATATTTAAGGTATAAAGAAATTTGTAAATTACTTAGGATAAAAATAATGATTATGAAAAGATGGCATTACAACACACAGGAAGTACACAAGACAGACAAAAATGTAATCAACATAAATTCTAATGAATTTAGATTACAAAACCATATATAAAGGCCGACAAAATAATAAGCAGGCAGAACTTTATTGGTTTTCATATCTTACCTTGCTAAATATCTCTGCGATTTAATATGCCATAAACAATTGCCCCTGTAATAACTTGACACACCTATGTTCACCACGGTTTAGGACATTTTCAAACTGATGATGATCATAAGGGCCCACGACCTCATTAATGCCTTACGAACGTATTGCAATTGAAATTCTCTCATAGAGATTGTATACGTTAGCAAATAGACGTACTCCATTGCTGAGTAGAGAATTAAACTTCAGGAAACAGCAAAGGAGATCGTAAGGACATTTTACAACTATCTTCATAGTCTGCATACCAAAAAAATATGCTGCATAGAATACACCCTTACTAATACAGTCAATGCCAATATAAATTCTTTGTAATAACGATACAGCTATTTTAAACACCACAGAATGAGTTTTGTAGTGATTAAGCTGCATAGTAAGTTTGTAAACATAAGTTGGCATAGAATCACATATAGATAGATTTAAGGCTATACAGTTTTCTAAATGCGATTTTGTTATTGAATATACGTATGAAAATAACTACTTTTATTGAAATTAACAACAAAATACTTGTTAATGAATAAATATAGAACCCATATAAATATACAAGTAAAATCGTAAAATATACTGAAAAAGCGCCAAAATAGAGAAAAAGCGTACGAATCCTACTGAGTAGCGCTGCTTGACTGATCAAATCTATCCAGTGGTTTCGATGCAACACATTACCGTTCCGATTTAAATACCGAGATGTAAATATCGCACAGTCATTGCAATTATTAAATTAATTGCACTTGCAGGAAAAATCGTTATTAATTAAGTCATCCAGGTAACGATATCAATATTATAATTCTATTCACATTTAGCGACTCTATATTTCAATAAAATATCTTAATAGTCCTATGATTAATTTAGAGGATAATTGGTAATTGATTAATTATACTGTACGATATGTTCCTATTTAATTATTTTTAATTTAAGAACTGACTTTGTTTTGTAAATTATGTCGTTCTTTGACACCAAATATATTAATTACGTCCCTGGTGTTACTTTTATGTATACAGTTAATTTCGGCAAATCGGCTCCTGTCATAATTAAAAAATATTTAAAGGAGGCGATTTGGCATTAAACACACAGAATACTATGAGAACGCTTTTTGATAATTGATTCATTGATATTCCGGACTAATAATTATTTAAAAAAATTAAAATACGCACTTACAAACCCAGTGCATAGTGGGATACTTCAACGTCGCTAGACGCTGTATATTTCAACCCGAGTGAAAGGCATGCACTGTTTAGATAAGAACTTGAACTCAATACCGCCATTAATAGTTCGTACTGCTAAAACAAAAATTACCGTGACACACAAAAACAAAAATAATATCCCGTAACCCATTTTGTAAATATTTAAGACCGATATGCGTATGTACCGCGAAACGCCATTTGCCACTTAAAAACCTTGCCTTTTAAATTCCGAAATTTTATTTGCAGGTATTATAGCGCAGGGTGACTTGCCTTAATGATATCATTCTTAATTTTTTAAATACCGCCTCGAATCATATCGTTTTTGTAGCATTTTAGCATTAAGGTCCAGTATTTCAATACTAGCTTAAGCTTTAGCTTACTTAAACTTTGCTCCGTGCCCATCGAAACCATTGTAGCAATAACATTTCTACAGCAACAAACTATCGCTTAAGTAAGCTGAAGCTTACGCTACAATTGAAATACCGGGCCTTAGTCGCGTGAAATATTTTTATCGGAAAACGGTCAAAAATTACATCAACGTATAGATACAATTTTTCAGTTGTTAATTAAATTCAAATACACAAAGCTAAAGGTTTTCAAAAGGCTAGTTCAAGAGTTGTTATTTTTTGACCGCCACTTATTAAAATAAATAGGTTACCATTTTAAAAAAATGCCATGTATATTGATCGTAATTTAATTTTACTTATAAACCATACAGATTTGTGTTTTAAATTCTGAGATTGATATGCATACATGTTTGTTTATTTTCAATTTAATAGTTAAGTACATTTTATTTTCAGAATGCAAATAGTAATTATGAATTTGCGACGACCTTTCTGTTAATTATTTGCTTTGAGATGGATAGCTCAAACTCTAACCTTTACGACTTAAGGTCGCCGTAAGATAAGTGTACGTTGAACTAATTTATAGTTTAATTGGCCTTCAGCTAGCTCACTTTCAGCCGAAGGTTTGTGGGTGGATTCGAACGTGCTCGTAGTCAATAAGAAGGCCAATATTCAATGGCACTGTATAGCTACTTTCAAGCGTAGCAGTATATACTACTAATTCTATATATTTTATTTCTGCCTGTATA
>JAHWXV010115141.1:0-10638 GCA_024586415.1 Phrixothrix hirtus
TTTTTTTTTTTTTTATAAACGCTCAGCCAACATGATCGAGAGTGGACTAGCAGCTTTACCAAGTAAAGCATCATAATCAGTATTGGCTTTGGGATTCTTTCCCTGATAAAATTTACTAAATAGTTTAGTATTGATGGACTATATTTTGTACCTAAACTTAACTGGCTTGTCGCAAATAAATTGTTTGGAGCCATGTCTCTCATAATATTTCACCATACTTTTGTCATAAGTCAAATTTTGTTCTGGAATAAAATTTTTGACGCAACAATTTTTTAACATTTCTATAACTGGTCTAGCTTTTCATGATCTATCAGTCTCATTAATTTTGGTATTGTTGCACAGTGAAGGAATCCGCAAAAGTTTGTCTTAGCACATAGAATGAGAGAAGGCTGTGTTTTTCAGAAATGTCTTTTAGAGGGTAAGTTATTATAGCCATTTACAAATAGGATTACAATAAAACACTGAATTTTATATCTAGATATTTTAGGATCAGGACTGTTCAAAAACAAAGCATATGTTTTTGTCTCTTTGACTAAATGTTCAATAACTTCTGTGTATAAATTTCACAAAAATTTTGACTATTAACAGCATGAATGCTTTGGGAAATATTTGCAAATTTTTATTATCAAAATCTGCAACACTGCGTCATTTTTTCCTGAAGCCCAAATTGATGGAACTATTTTGATATTCTTAGTATCTAATTTAAAATGCCCGTCAGATTGAGCATCCATGAATATTTCAAAGTTTACTGTGTATAGCACTTTTGAGTCTAACATAGCGATTAGATCTTTTGGACATATAAAGTCTTAAATATATTTCCCGTGAAATGGTTCCAGTTATTCGTCAGTGATTACAAATTCAGATAAACTGTTGGAATTGAAGACATTGATATTTCCTGACTGGTGTTAATTTAACTGTTCACAGTTTTTTTAAATGTTTTTCTTTGTTATCAGAAGAAACTGAAAGTGTTTTAAAAACACAGTTAGTCTAATCACTCTGAAAATGATCAGTAGCATTTAAACAATTGCTTTTATAAATACCTGCTAGGGAAGGAAGTTGTTATTAGAGATTTCAGATTGAAAAGGTCGATAGGCTTGCAGTTCAATACCTTTGAGTTATATTTCTTTGATTCAATATACTTACTACTGCTTTTAACATATCTGTTTAAGAAATAGATCTCAAAGCTTCATAAGTGATATTATACTTGTTGCCGTACTTACTGAACCAAGCAAAATCTTTATATTTTCTTTTTGAATTATACTTTCTATGATGACATATGTTTGTTCTAAATGGTTTTCGACATTGTGAACGATTTGTATTAGATTGGTGCAAATGAAATGGCCGTTTTCAGTATTTTGAATTACCCACCCCTATAGATCACTTTCTTTCATACAGAAGTATGTATACTTTGTGAAAAGTACATGATTCACACTTGATTTAGTACACATAACCTTAATTCTATATTGTACTGTTAGTCATCGAAGTTTGCATTAACACCATAATGGAAACTAAAGAAATTCATATAATTTACTTGTATGAATTCAAACTTGGTGTTACTGCAGCAGAGGCAACACGTAATATTAATATTGCATTTAGTGAAAGAACAACGAGACGTGATGTGAAAAATTTCATTCTGGGAACACAAATCTCAACAATTTGAAGGAGATGATTAAAGCAGATTTGAGGGTAGCAGTCCAAGAGATTGCCAAAAGACTAAAGTTGGTTATTCAATCACATTCGATATTTAAACAAGTTGCGAAAAGTGAAAAAATTGGAGAACTGGGTCCCCCACGAAATCACAGAAAGACAAATTGACATGTTTGAAGATCTGCACTTCTTTGCAGTCATGGCAGAATACAGACTTATGATGAAAATGGATTTTATACAACAATCACCGATGTTCTGCACAGTGGTTAGATGCGATTAAGGTCCTGAAACATTCTACAACTGAATATTCACCATAAGCAAAGGTATTGTTCATTATACTTTTACCAAACAAGATAAGGTTATAAATTCTGATAAGTACTGTATCAAAACCTGTAGTCTCAACAGCCAGAATTGTTGCACAATAATGCTAAACCACACATCGCGAAAACAAGCCATTAAAAAAACTCAGTGAGTTGAACATGAAGTTCTCCCTCACCCTTCCTATTTTCTAGACGTTTCACCAACCAATTATCATCTTTTCAAGCATCTAGATGCATTTTTGGCAAGCAAACATTTCAATGAAGAAAGAAGTGCGAAAAATGCATTTAAAGAGTTTATCAATTCAAGCTCTCCAGATATTTTTAGAAAGGGCATTGATGCACTTCAATGGTGTTGGCAAAAGTGTATTGAAGTAGATGGATATTATTTTGATTAGTTATGTAAGTTTAAAATTTGAAAAATATATATTTCAACTTTATATTTGTAAATGGCCATTTCATTTTCATTTGCACATATCGTTAGTGTTTGTGCCAAAAATTCTTGTTTTGAATCCATTTTGAAATCTTTTATATTTAAATTATCTTTGCCTGCAAATCCTTAATTCATTGTCTCTTATTCAATCTCAACTTCTTCCTCAAACGTTCCAAATGTTCTTGTTCCTTTTCATAATTCATAATTGACATTCTAAGAAATTATGAAAACAAACTCACGTAAAAACAAATTTTAAGATATTCAGGATTAAAGTGACTAAAAAATTTTTGTAAAACTGAAAAACATGTTTATTCAGTGACTGCAATAATATTATTCAATACAATGTGTACTTACGATGACAAGAAGCTACTAAAAGTGCCATACAACAATATTAAATACTTTGTTCGAGTCTAGCAGACTCGTGTTACCTTTTAAGGGTTAACAATAACATATAAACCTTTTTGTTTTAAATGAAACACTACATTTTTTTTTTAAATAAATAAATATAAATATAAATAAATAATATAAAAAGTCAGCTAGAAACTAAATCATCAATTATATCTAGGGGCACACTATTTTCTGAAGTGGCATTTTATTTGTATTTCCACTTACATTCTACCTATTTTGCTTCTTCTGCAATACATCAATGTGACAAATCTAGTAAAGCAGGCTTCAAAAGTAGCGTGTCACAGGAATAATTAACGATTCTGTTTTTAGGTGACCCACATTCATATTCTTGAGCAATTTTCAAATATATGGTTATAAAGCTAATAGCAATGAGTTATTAAATGAAATGTAAAATACTATTTTCAATTTTTAATAACACACAGTTGTTATAAAAAATAAACACAATTTGGAAGTTATCGTTTTATGCCAGAAGACTATAGTGATGTTTCTAAAGTAAATATTTAATATAATTTAATTTTCTCAGGTAAGTACACATAATTCAATTAAAAATGAATGACATGTCTTATCTGATACCTCTCATGTAAATACAATTTTATCAATTTAAGAATATTTATATATATGGAATAATTCATTCGAAAATAAGAAATTATAGCATAGCAAAACTGGATAAAAATAAGGCCCCATAGAATTGAATGTGACATATGCATAATATCTGAATATATATAAGTATTTAAAATTATTACAAAACAAACATTTATGGACTAGATTGCGTTGTGTACTTATTAACTGTTTATCATCTTCAAGTCCATTGTATGGCCTGGATCAAAACATTATATCATGTATAAAATAAACACAATGGTTTTATGTTTCACGTTGATTCTGGACATAGTAGATTTTTGTAAAACGTTTGAATTTTACTATTGAATACAGAATGATGCGTTATCCAAACTGCAAAAGATGAGCACTGCGTCACTGATACACGTTACCAACATCAATTAAGACAATGTTGTATACACTAAAAAGTGATAATTTACATTGGCTAATCACTCACATCTATGAAAGAAAGTTAAATAATTCATTAAACGCATATGACTGCTTATTAAGTTGATTCAAGTGGAGCATCATCAAACGCTTAAAACCTAGATATTTTTGTAATATAGTCTTGTTTCATATAATAAATTACCAAGGCAAACATGAACCAAATGCGGGACCTGGCAACTTATTATGTGAAACAAACTATATAATGTTAAGTGAACATATACGTTTTTATAGTTGTTTAAACACTGTGTTTGTTGTTTTTCCTCCATCCATTTTATCAGAACTATTGAATTACATCTGGTTGCACATGGTAAAATTTTAACTTTTTAATTGCAGTTATATTGCATATTGAATTTAATGCAATATATTCAATGAAAAATGAAAATAATGGTGCATTAATAGCGATAAATGGGTACAAGAGGTAATTTTTTTATTTAAATTTGTAGCGTTGTTTATAAAATATTTATTTTAATGTCTGTTGCTGAGGCCCTATTTTATGTAGTCCAGGTAAACCCAGGCTTTATAAGAATTTAAAAATGGACAACTTTACTGATCTTAACAAAATGGTAATAAGGAATGAACGATTCAACATGTATTTACAAAGTAAGTGGTAAAGCAGAAGATATTTTAGTTATTAATGCCTTGATTACAGAACAACATGTTACAATTACATCTTTAAGTGCCGCAATTAAATGTACTGATATTCTATACTTTAGAGTTTTGTGTATACATTTCTGTAATAATTATTAATTTAAATAAAGTCAATAATCGCTCAAGAATCGTTTATTAAATATAACATCTTTTTTACAAACTTCAAATAAACATTAATAAGTGAAATTTAAATAGACAACTTTACTTAATATTCTATTAGAGTACAATATATATAGGGTGTCCCGGATATATGAAGCATTATTTAACAAATGTGCACAGGCTCTTAGTGAACACATTTGTAAAAAATTGTCTTATACATTTTTGAGTAAAAATCTGTCACAGATACAACCATAACTGCTTTACTATGAAATGTATTAAAAACGTAAATATCATTTTGATTCTGTTTACAAAATATCATATTACATTTACTATTCATACACTTTTTTGAGTTCATGGTTATCAGATCTTTTAATAAATAATAATAGAACATATTCTTTTAAATTTGCTTTTTTCTATAAAGCTTGTTAATTATAAATTATTTGTAAATTAATTATTAAAAAAGTTATGTGTTGGATATCTAAAATTAATGTCAGTTTTAATTTTAGTAGATATGTATGTACAAAGTTAAAGCCTGTTGTATAAAAGATATGTATGTAACATTCATTACTGCCCCGGAACTCTTCTCAGTTTTTTTGGAAGCGAGTTGTGGGTTGTAATTAGCTTTTTTATTCTCCAGTAGTCAATTAACATTGGAGAAATCAGTGCCAAAATACTGCTGTTTAAGACAACACTACTTAAATCATCTATAAATTACCTATATGCGCAGTATCAGAAGCTTACTGTAGGCTATTGCTGGAAAGAAGTTGACTAATAAATTAATGTCGAAAGAAAACATTATGTGGTTACTTGGTTTATTATTTGATCTTTTATTACATACCAACATAGAAAACTAAAAGGCGCATGATACATGCGCTCTAAGTTTTTTATGTGAGTAAAACTGATGATATGAATAGGGCAAATCAGCATTCAACTCCAAGTTTAATTGGTGATTAAAAAATGACTATGTGTATATATTGGTTTATGGTTACAACCAGAAAGGTGACATTTAATAACTAAATAAACTGTAGAACAGCTAAATGACACCCTTAACATACAAATTAACAATATAGGTTTGATATCCAGAGTGTTAAAGATAACAATCTTTGATGTTTAAACAATCTAACAAATAAATTTTGACTTCTACTATGAAATATCGTAATATTGTTCTAAGTTTTAGCATATAGCGCCTTATAAATTTCAGACTGATTTAATCCACAGCAATTATAATTATGCTAATACACATTTAAATGACGATCCAAACTAATGGGAAATCCAAAATATCTGTATCTAAGCCAATGTATACCAATAAAACAGGAGTTTTTTAGCTTACGATTCTAAATACAGAAGTGACTTCAAGCGGCTGTTGGAATAAAGCAGGACTAGCCAGGATCTCCTTACACAATAATACTTATTGCTTATTAATAAGGCAGGTTGGGCTTCTCTTCGTCCATCAGGTTGTGCATAAATCAAAATGATGAAATAAATGGTTTAAAACTACTTAATCCACTGGTATGTGGACCTCAGTAATGTGGATGGTTAGTAAGCTCGAGTGCAAATCCAGAATCCCAGATTCAAATCCCGGTCAAGAAAAAAATTTTCTATATTTGTGCCTTTACCAATTTTGAATTTTTCGTTAATTTCTATTTTACATTTATGGGTATTTAATAATCTGCTGAGATGAGTAAATCATATGTGTCATTCTATTACTAGAGACTTCAGTCAGTGGGGCAGACTAAATATTTTAATTGCAAATATTTTGAAAACTATGCAATTTAGACTTATGGTTTATAAACGTTTTTTGTCATGCATACCAAGATGTATCTGCTGTTGATATAATGTTCTTATATTTGAGACACCCTGTATATATTTTCAATTCTATACATTGCTATGCCAGCAATCAGAATTATGATTACAGTGTACTTTGTTCTGGTTATATGGTTATTGAAGTATAATAGATGTGTACAAATCATATTTTGATGAAATGATTTTAATTTGATTAGCATATGTGATGATGCAGGGCTCATCTTGTGGTTTTGATTACATATTTTTAACAAATAAATTTATCTACGTAATTCTATTTATTAAATATTTCGTATTTAATACATTTAGATTGGTTGTAACAAATGCCTATGAATTTTTACTATTTTTGCTCTTTATTCACTGTAACACTTGCTTTATGAATGAGTAATGTCTGGAATGGGTATTACAAACACATGTCCTACTCATGAATTAATAAACAAACATCTGAGCATCATTGTATACTCAGTTAATCCATTCACTTATATAGCACGATACTTTTCTTAATACATTAGAGGTATTGTTATGATTCTACTTGGCTTACATGCAAGATTGTGGTTTTGTAAAATTTGTTTTGGCAACAGTACAAATATAATATAAAACTTAATGTGATAAAGTTCTTTAATCTGAACACATCTTAAATGCACAAACATGTATCTCTATTGGAAAAGGAGGTGCAGTAATTAATTATGTAAATGTATTTCAGTTACATAATTTTTTCATAGAAGTGGCATATAGTATTAACACATTTGCTGCTCAAGACATACCGCATGAAAGCGCCGTATACGTTTTGAGCAGTGAACATGTTAAACAAATATTTGCAATAAGAAAAACCTTCTTTCAGGTAGTTTATAGCCATACTTTATGTAATCATAGACAGAAACTTTTTAAGAACATTGATTAAATTTTATAAAAGTGGGGTTAGAATGTATTATGGAAGTACAAAGTTTTACAAAAAAAACATTTAGATAATAAAATATTTTCAAATCTATCATGTTTTGACATGAAACATTCGTTGATGTACATACTGAGTTTCCTCTGAACAGCATTCATAATGACAATGTCTTTTCTGATATTTTCATTGTACATTCTACATCATTTTCATATACTCCCAGTTGCATTCTTTGCAGTTATTTTGCTAGGGAAATGTTAATGTTGTTTGGTAAGCGCAGGCAGAAAAATAACTATGTTCTGAAAGCAAAACTTTTAGTAGTTCTAACCGATAATTATTGTATGCAATCATTTCAATTCCCAGTGAGCTATGAAAAAAATCATGTCTTGGCTTAATGCATTCTCAATAATAATTATCTGTCAAATTGACGGTTTGAATTTGTCATATTTTACAGGTATTCGATAATTGCATTGAATGCAATGGTCATTACTTCATAAATAAATTTCCTAATAATTTGCAGGTCATGTATTGACTTTAGTTGGCGTGCACATGTCTAAGCTATGCTCTAGGGAAAAATTTCATAACCTTCTGTGAACTGAAATTTAAATGATCGCATGTTATAAATTCAAACTTTTTCCCTGAGTACTTGTTATATTTGTGAATAAAATGAATCATTGCACTTTAAATTATATATTGCCAGATTTTTATGTGAAGACAGATATACCGTCAACTGCTTTTGGCGATCAATCCTGTTCATCTATTTATTATATTGTAATATTGGGAACGGTTTTAATTTTTCCTCCCCTCTTTTATTCAATAATTGTGTCATGTTTTCAAAATATGTGAGAAGATAAATGACGTCTTATTTATCTTTCCACTTTCGTATTGTCACTTTATCGGAATATATCGATACCATTTTACCCTTTTTGAGTTTTTTTTTGAAATCACCTCCTTTGGTTTGCCTTTTCTGTTTGGTCATACGATACTGGTATCTGTTTCTAATAATTTTTTCACCAGCGTAAAGCTATTATAAAAATTGTCTAAAAAAGCTGAGGGTCCATTATTTAGTTTCTCTTGCAATAAACGTAACTCTACACGACCCTTGCCTGACATGCCATCTAACTGTTCAGTGTAAGCAAGAAATTTTATCACCATATCATTTAATACAAAACAAATCCCGTTGCACATCATAGATAATAAATTGCAGTACATGTTGAGCTTATAGTCCACTAATTAGATAATAGTGTACTTAATGGTTACTTTTTCATTTTAAATATTGGCACTAAAAAACATGGTGTCAAACGTATGTTATATTTCAACTAATGTTATGATTACTTGACTTGACATAATTAATTTTAAATTGTTGCACACATGTCGATGTCAAAATTTTTTTGCATGTGTTGCCAATGATGTATAACAATGATGTCATATTAATGTATGACTACAATGGAAATTTACGTGTATCAGTTGTATATAGCTTGAAGCCATATTAATGCCTCTTTGTTTTTTAATATATTGGTGAAAGAGTAATCGACTTTGCTACAATATCATCGATTCATCCAACAACAATTGTTTGCCTAGGTAGTAAATTTAATTCATCTTCTTTATTGAAATAATTTACTGGAGGATGTATTTTGTGTAGATGGTTGCATTTTTAGCGAAATGTAAACAACCCAAGATTATTAAAAAAGGATTGTGACTCATTTATTTCAAAAACAAGTTAGATTCAAAAGTCTATCTTTTTTCTAATAATCCTGGTATCTATTTAATTTTATTGTTTCTGTATGAATTATGAATTTTAGCAACTCTGGTGTGATTAGATCTTTCCACTGAGAAATTTGAAATTTTTGTAATTCTGCCACAAAATACATTCACTCCATAACTTGTTAGTTTTGACAGATTAAGTAATTTCTCTAATGAATTTAATCAATTGACTTTAATTTAAAGCATGAACTGGTTAAAGTTTGGGTAACAAATGTCATTTTAAGGATTCTATTTACTTTCCTTATTTGCAGAATAATAGATTCATATTCTGTTATTTCTGTAGGTTTCTGCCAGTCAACATGTGTTCCAATAAATAATAAAAATTGCAAGATTAATAATTATATTTTAAAATAAAAAATCAATATGGAAAAATTACACAATTGTACAGACAAGTAATAACTATAGGAATACAAATAGGCCCTTTTAAACTACTTGGGGTGCGAGACTTAAAATGTAAACATCAAGTTCAATTACTGTCTTACACCCGAAGAAACCTTAGTCTTTAAAATTAATTTTAATTTAAATAAAACTTCTTTTATCGATTTAGAATTTTAATTTAACTTTATTTAATTGATAAAGCTCCATGCTTAGAGCTAGTTTTATGCAGGTTGAAAATTTGTTTTCCTGAGGTAATGAATGCTTTTAACTGCAATTGTGGTGTTTGCATATTTAATGCAGTGGCTATGGAACACCCGGATTCAACACACTGTTTTTAATCTAGTTTCACACGATGTGCACATCCCGAATTTTAATAACTCTTTTACTGTCGCAATTACTAAATTCTTAAAGAACTTTGGCAGAAGCTGACTTTCATCTTGGATTTTTTATTTTTATATTCTTAGCATGTGTACTTGGCTGGTGTGCCATCTTAATTACATCGCAAAGTAAAATGATACTTCTGCTGGTGATATGATGTAGTTTAATGCTATCATTTGCATGAATAAGACATCAAATTTTGGTCGTCTATAGTTTTTATTAATTTTGTCTAACTTCCCTCACATGGTTTGTTTGGCAAATCAAATGCTTGCATTTCAAACTGATTTTTCTTTCTTGTCTAGTTTGTAGAGGTTGAATCTGCCCACAGTAAAACCTAACCCTTTGTAGTTTTTAAACATTGCCCTGGGCTGTGGATAATTTATTTTACAGTTGCTCTTTACGTTTTTTTATTTTTATGAGTTGAGAACCCTTCTTAATAGTCCTTTTTAAAAATACAATTTGTTATGGCACATCGGAACTTTGTTTATTTCACTTAACTTTGAAATTTTACATTTATTTGATGATGCCACTGTTGCACTTCTTCACAGTTTATTATTTCCAAAGCTATTCTTATACTTTGGTTTTAAAGTACTGTTTTATACTACTTTAAGGGTTTTAAAAAAAGATAAAATAAGTGCAAGTTTATTTGATTTTTCTAATTGGATATTACAAGATTTTAATTAAATCATAAGGATTCCAATAGTTTGTTCTACTGTCATATTTAAAATATTTTCATCCAACAATAGCAAAAAAAATCAATTGGTGCATACCTGATACCTCTCCTAACAGTTCATTTCATTTCAAAAACAATATATTTCAACCCTGTACTCAAATCA
>JAHWXV010115165.1:0-11464 GCA_024586415.1 Phrixothrix hirtus
CTCTATATATATATATATATATATATATATATATATATATATATATATATAATTTCTATGACAAGTATTTATATATATTTAAATATTTTCTGCATCGACTGAGGGTGGAACTCAGGACTTTCCGCTTATATGACGCACGCTCTACCACCAGGGAACCATACGAAAAATAACGCTGAAGGTATTGCTAAAAATATGAAGAAGCATCGTGTAGCTTTAGACTTGAACAGTTGTTGGCTTTTAGACACAAGAATTTATTAAAAGTTAGTCTGTAAAATACAATTTCAAAATAGCTTCACAAAGAATGTTTATAAACATGGTCAATGTTAAAAGGTGCCTAGGTATCATTATAAAAAGGTAGCGCCCAACGCTTTTCTAAATTATACATATTCTTTAGCGATACTTACAGTGAAAGTCCTATCTATACAATACTTTATAGCTTTCTTTACATTTAACTAACACCTCCGTTAAGTATGACTTCCATATAAATTGTCAAGCGCCTCAAAAGACTTTCACTAAAATTCATCCATAGTTTTATAAGCGAAAGTAAGTGCGAATTTCTGTGTAAGTTAATTGACAACTTATACTTTTAATTAAAACTGTTTGTTAGAATTTATACAAAAATTCGTTTCAAAGAGAGATCGCTTTAATGAGTTGGGGATATTTAGAAGTCAGTTAATGCCAAAAACTTGTCAGCTTTGTTAGAATGTTCAAAGGCAAGGCGTTCACAAAGGATTATTAAAAATTCCTTAAATTCAATGCGAATAAAGTCCATATTCTTATTCTGATTTAAATAAGCTAAATAATTATAGAAGGTTAAAATTGTATCCAGAACAAAAGTTGGGCTACCTTTGCTTCAAACGGTGTTTAACGCAAGTCCTTTAAATATAAAGTTAAAGAGGTGAATTGCATGGTATAATTAAATGGTAGTTAATTTTTTACAAACTTTGTTCCTTATATTAAGGTTAGTTAGTACTTTCATTGCTTTGAGTAGATAATCATATTTGAAGCAATTCATGCATTATACGTTTCTATTTTAATCGAATGTGTTTAATCAAAGCAGTAGATTACTGTATTTATAGCGAAAAAACAAAAAGTGAGACATATTTCAAAATAACATATTGAATAAATATGACAATTTAAATAAAGAAAAAAGTGTGGCAGAACGTATCTATAATTACAGTGAGTATGTATATTACATGGCGATTCAAGCGGTGTTTAATTACAGCAATTTGTAGTAAAGCTATTGTTGACTTTGTAAAATGATGTGCATAAACCATCTTGAAAAAATGTAGCGCATTGTTATATTCAAGTTACATTAAAAAGAATAGCCTTAAAAATGATGTAACAAAACTGGTTAGCATTATTATAACTTTAAAGAAACGCATTATTTGCTTAGCTGAAAGATCATGAGCGTCAAACTGAAAATTACTGGTAATTTGTTAAGAATACGAGATGTGATTATTAAACAACAATACTCGGTACCGTATACCGTATACCGGGGTATACCGGTAGAAACACAAAGTCCACGTAAAGTAAAATTAAAGTGATTTAAAGCTTTAAGGACAAAGATGCGACAAGCTGTGCTTTGTCGTCGCTCTTTACCAATCTGTGATCCGTGATTGCAGGGGCAGTGACACAATCGTATAGACGAATTGATAGCTAATATTAAAATTTAACTGTACATCAATATTAAATTTCAGTATTATTTTGAAGATCCGGTCAAACTGAGAGAACCAATAAGAAAGAATTCCAGGTTGTCACAAGCAGTTTCTAGCCAATAAAGAGGCCTCAGATCTGAGCCACCTACCGTACTCACCGAACTTCGCCTCGTACGACTTTTACCGGTATCCTAGCTAAGTATTCATACTGAAGGGAACCCATTTGCTGACGACATAATGAGAAAGAAAACAACGTAGGGGCTTCCACATGATTGCCTGTGAGAACTATCCTAAAAATATAAAATTCGTACAAAATAGTCTATACATAATGGAGGAACTATTTATCCAAATAGTCAACCTATGATGTTATCGTGGCCGCCCCCCTCAGTTGGTTAACTACTAAATAATACTAAATAATTATATTTCTAAACTTAATTTAATAGTAAATATTTGAATGGATATATGAACGACGCTTCAGGTATTTTCTACCTGAACAAACATTAATTTTTGTGAGTAACATTTTATTGAATTAAACCCATTTAAAGAAGAAGATCTAATTTTAAAAGTTAACAAATTTTTTGATTTAATCTCGTTAACCCGCTCACGTTCTCCTGTCGATTTAACCATTAATGATTGGTGTATTGACCTTAATTACATTTTGATGGTTTAACCGATCGATGTACTGTGTTTGAAACAAAATATATATTTACTTAAGACGTTTTTGGACTTTGTATACCGTTCTAGGGTTGAATTGTTCTTTGTTTCTATCGCGATTAAATCGCTCATACCTTCACATTGACTCAAAAGAATAACCTAGCTTGGAGACCAAACTTAATTTAATGCACTAGAAACCACAACTCACTTTTGTATCAGTTCTTCAATATTAATGCGAGACTAACTTTGCACTGTAACTATTTCCATCTCTCTTGCTCGGTCATAAGTTAAACTTAGGACGAGGAATTAACACGAACGACGAAAGATAAAAAGACGTCTTCCTTTTGCTGTAGAGAGTTCATATAGCTGACAAATGGTTATTCGTTATTTTTGTGTACAATCAATCATTTAGAAGTTTGTAAACGGTTAGTTTTATTTTCTCCCAAATTTTAACCAGACGTATACGTAGCATTTAAACACCTGTTTTGAATCTGAACACAATAAATAGTTGGCTTTATATGAGGGCGGGCGGGAAGGACGACGTTTACTACATTTAAAGTTAGAATATAGTTTTTAAATGGTGTTACATATTTTAGAATAGAGGATGTTCAGGTAATAATAAACTATATATAGAATAGTTAGGGTAGTGGCGAGAATTACCGGCAAGAGCGGAGAAACAGCATCAGGGTGGCGTTTTGGTGATATTTAAAAATCAAATGTTTTTTTAAATGGCATGTTATGTTTTTCAATAGATAATGTTAGATCATGGTATAAAGGGAGGCTGACCAGGATTGGTGTGGTGGTTATCATGTTTGAGTCAACACCCAAGGGACGCGGGTTCAAACCTGATCGGTATCGGTAAATTTTTCGGGCGAAAAAAATTTAAAAAACATGTATTCATCTCGAATAAAGAAGTAAAATCATAGGTACCGTGTCAATGTGACGTTTGACATATTAAAAATTCCTACTGACGCTAGAGCACCTTCCGATTGGAAAAATAACAAGAAATTCTAACCAACACGATCAAAGGAATTAGCGCAACCCGAAGTTTTCGAGATGCTTTTAAGGACAACTATTTCTTTAAAATGTAATGCTATATCTCATTGTATAGAAGGTCCAGATGACTTAAGCGGTAGGGTTGGCAGAGGAGAATGGGTGCACTTTATAGTTTGAAATTTATAGTAAATAATAGCCTCTAGAGTGAAAATGCAGGCATCTACAGCTAAATTATAAAGATAGGTACGTTTTTAAAAATTGTTTAATGTTAGTAGATTAAGAGCCAGTGATCGATACGACTAATGTGTTTTAACAAGGCTAAAAATTTCTAAATTGATGATTTAATATTAATTAAATAAGAAATCATCGACCTGGCAAACCTACCCCGTTGCATCATCAACTCTTAAGTACCTGATAGACGTTCCCAAAGTTGTTCTGTGCAGACTATTTCAAGGTGTTTTAACAAGACTGAAATTTATATAACTTGTTTGTTAAATTATTTAGAGAAAGTGTCTAAGGAGTCGGGTGGTTACGACTGTTGAAAGTGCTCGCCAGGCGAACATAGAGGTTTTATGGAGGTGCGATAGAGAGAAAGTTATACGGTTACATGCATGCGAGAGAGAGAGAGAGAGGATCTATTGAAAGTTCCTAATTTCCATGCTTGCACAGTCTCGAAAATAACCAGTAGGTTCTCTTATATCGGCCCTTTTAATCTTTAAGTCTCAAGGCTGGGATGACGTATATCACCACGCCCATAATTACATAGGTGCAGAATGATCATTTCGCAATTCGCATTCTTTTACTTGCTGTTTTGCTTTTATATCGTGTTTCGAAGTAACTTGAATAATTTAATAATCCGAGAATAAATTAAAACTTCAAATCATACGACTTATTCAGGTACTGTTTCCGTTAAAGCACTGTCATCGATTGAAAATGGTATCTACAGCTGTACAAGTGTTTTTTAACGTATAACATATTATGATCATTTATAGTATGTTTATATGGCAGGTATTGGAAGCATATTTAGAAAAAAAAACACGAATTTACTGTAAATTTTGAGGTTCATTTTGATATTTTCCGCGTTTTAGTAACACCCTTTACAATAAGAATGCATACGTTTATGCCAAATTGGTAGAGCTAGAATTAACACCACAACTTTATTGTATTAGTTGGACTAGCATGTTCGAATGAGCGTCATTAATACCTGCGCATGAGCATACCTGTCTTCTTCTACCACGCTACAAACCATGTGTAATTTTCTTTTTTAATCATTGGTATTTTATTGAATTTCAATGTGTCAAGTTGAATTAATTAACTTACGCCTTTGAATTGTTGTGTATTTCGTTATGAAATCCATAAATTTGGTTGTAAAATAAAAATAGGAATATAACATTTGAACTAAGTGCGCCCCTGTGTGTTGCGAGTATTTAGACAAAGCCACCGTAAACGCGATACGAATTTTAATGTCATTATTAGAAGGCCGTTGGTTGAAGACCGTCGCCTAAAACTCTGCACTAAATTTCTAATCATGGTGTGTTACATTGTTTATTGGTTTATTTTCTTTTGGTTATATCGTGCCGTGTTATACGTTATCACGGGCAAGATTGATTCAATTCGTTTATATCTTAATTAATTTCCATCATTAATTGTAGCAACAAGTACCGGTGGGTTTTAATAAACATGGTTGTTCTGAATTCGCAAAAGTTAGAAGAAAGTCTTATTTAACATCATCTTCCGCTTTCTCATTGGAAAACTTAATTAACAAAGCAAATTAGTCTTGACAATATGAATTTGGATAGTTCCGTCAAGGTGCAGTAAAATTGTTGGCCTTCACAGGAAAGGGCTATGTAAATTTAAAAAAGTTGAACAAAAATTTAATCTTGCTTCTTTCCTTTGCTCGCTGAAATGTTCTACTAATTTCTATTAAAATGCATGGAATTTTAGGTTCTTTTGAAGGATTTGATGGACGCTATGTTTTGATATTCCAAGAGGTTTGTCTATTGATAGGTCTATTAGGACTTCTTATGATTGCAATTCTCACCCATTCAATGTTTTCATGTGTGCAAACTGTTCCTTGACGTTCAGTTTTCTATAAATTTTGTATTAAGCCATTTCTACGTCAATGGCCGATCTATATCAAAACAGTTTTACAAGTTCGGGCACGACCCCGATTATGGTTATTAAACTCACGTCGAAATGCACGTGTGACCTGCTCTATCGAATTAGTTCTGAAAAAAGCTTCCAAACAGAAAATATGTCGTTGAATTAAGTGTGCAATTAACGTTCAAGTGATATCAAACGGATCAATAAAGTCTTCACATGTAATATTATACTTAATAATATTGATAGAAAAGTAGTGTTTCTAAAAATGTTGTTTTATGTCAAGCTTATGATAGGCACCTACTCGTTATTAGCTGAAATCCCAAACACCATAGAACATATTTTAATATAGCTAACTTTACTTAGTTACCTTGTATAAAACTAATTTGATAATCAAAACCGGTACTCTAATTTGGTGAACCCTGTGATTGTTTTTATATATATTTTCCTCGTAGGTCATTCATTACAAACAAGATTTATCATCATCTATACAGATTCCTCGCATAAAGATTTTTGTATGCGCTTATACACTAGTTTGTCACATTTTACTTAGTCCGCCATTAATTACTAAAATTTATTTTAGCAGACAAAAAAGTGCAATAGTAAATAATCGATCAGCGTTGTGAGGGGACATATTTTGGAACTGTATGCAATTTGTAATGTACAGATGTTTGGGTATACATGATTTTCTATTATAATAGATGTGGCAGTGTATCGGGCGAGCTTAAAAATGTTAATAAGAGTAAATGATTAATTTTATGTAGATTTAATAATTATGCGCACAATATAGAGATGAAAGCATTTAGCTATATTTAAACCAAAGTCACCGAAAAAAGAAATCTACCATCCAAAATTATCACAATTCCATTGTACACATTCAGGAATCCTCTTGGTAAATTGGGGCAGTAGCTCTAGGGGAATTATTTCAAGTTCTTTCTGAAAGCGGTGATGTTTCGAGTCTTAAATTGTATGCGGTGACAGTTGTTTGAATACTTGGGTTTTCAAATACCCCCATAGAAAAAGGTCACACCCTGAAAGCTTGGATGGTCTGGCCCACCGTGTGATGTTTTCAAGCCTGGAGATAATACAGTTAAGAAACAGGTTCATCACAAATACCATGGAAGCACGTGCGCTGTCGCAGCAACCCCATCTTGTTGGGAAATGTTTCTTCTTTGATTGAAAAACAGGCCAGCGCAGGAACAAAGAAGTTCTCCAACATATAAAAGTACATGGTATAGTCATAGTTAAAGCCCTTTCACCCTTATCTTCGAAATAATATGGGCGATAATTTCAACTGAAGGCATTGTGTATAATACTGTGAGTTTGGCACCATGAAATGGTGTTTCATGAATTTCTCTGGGGTTTCTAGAAGACCAGTATCGAAAACTTTGTTTAATAATAAAGTATGACAAATGACAATAAGTCTTATTGTTCATTAGTAAATTTTTAAGAAGATCTTACCTTTCATTAATTATCTGCATTAGAGTTACAGAAATTAAATGTTTTCATAGTCATGTTCGCCTATCTCATGAGTTATTGGAATCTTGTACTGGTGAAATTTGATATTTCTGTATAAAATTCTCCAAATGGTGCGGTGAGACAGTTAAAGTAACACAGAATGGTAACTCCTATACCGGCGTGCACTTCGCTCAAAAGGCCGTCTAGCAATCGTAACATTTTCGGGTGTATGTACCGTTTTTATACTACCATCCTTCTTCTTTAGCATGGAAACGGTAGCTTTGATAGCATGAACTGATGGAATCGGACGATTACGATCAAGAGCATGTGTTCAAAATTCAAGCTGATCGGTTATGTAACTGTCGCCGTTTTTATAAAACGCTTTCACATCAAAGGCAGAGGCTTTCCTGCACTTCACCGCTCCATTGCAACTAAATGCTTTTTAGCAAGCTACAAGATGACAGTAGCGGTTTCATGCCTACCCAATTCTATCCTTGAAAAAGCACTAATACAAAATCGTCCAATTCAATGCCGCATTTATTATATTAACGTCCGTTATTGAAAACTACATGCAACTTTTGATGGTTACTAGACAAGGAGATATATGCTATCTTAGTCAATTTGAAAAAAATCACGACTAATTTTACAAGAAAAAATTCGAGATGGACATGAGATCATTAGTGTCATATAAATGATGAAATTAATAAAATGTTTTCAATTTTGAATTTCTGCTTCTATTTTAGCGTAAGCGAAAAATTGTTTGGATTTGTATCTGTTTAAGATGTTCCATTCTATCTCATGTCTTATGTGACTTTGGATTAGCATGTAGATATGGCGAGTATGTATCTTGCAACCTTAAATTTAAGGAAATAAATTGTTAGATACTATTTTTAGACTATTATTCATGTACTGAAAAGAATTTATTTATTTGTACATTTAAGTAACACGTAGCGCAAACGAGTAGTTCGAAATAATCGTTTTAGAAACTCTGACAGGGAAACTTTCAAATTTCCTTTTAGGATGCAAGGTACCTTACAAGACGTAAATAAAAAATAGTTTTAATACATTCTGAAAATACTGAAATTTTAATAGTCACCCTTGTAGCTCTTTAATTGTAACTTCTTAAATGGAAAAGTTTCAGAATACATTATTACTTTATTGCGTGCTTACGTCAAAGACAAGTTAAGGGAGAAGTTTTTAAAATACTTAGCTACAATCAATAACCTTGACTACAAAATTTAATATTAAATTTAATCTAACGTAATATAATAGTATGGATTGGCAGTATTTAAAACCCGACAACTTTTTCTAAAAATAATGGTGTTGAATGTGTTAAATTGCTACTATTAGATCTATTGTATCAACGAGCTCATTTAGTGTTGATAATGGTTAGTGTTTTATTTCATTAAACCGTTCTAACATAAAGCATCCTGTGCCTACTTTTCTTCATACATAAAATGCTCTGTGCATTAAAAGGATCAACTTAAGACCATTAAGTGCTAAAACTATTAGAGGGAATACTACTCCATTTTCACTTTTAACGGATATCAAAGAACTTCGCCCAATTTCGTTACCTTGCGTTACTCAATTTATTGTTCATAAAATTGAGGACGGTATACTTGAGCAATTGACTATTATTGAAATGAAAAAGGTGCAATCCTTTTAAATTTAGATAAGCTTAATAAAGTTATGGAAATTATTTGAGCGTTATATACCAGTTACAATTTTCTAACACTATATAAATGAAATAGCATGCATTTAAAAGCATATTCCCTAGTCAGTTTCGCTTCGTTGCAAACGTTTATCTAGAAAATGAAAATGACTAGTAAAACGTTCGTTTATTATATTATGGGGGTTATATTTGTTTTTGCAAAGTCACGCTCTTCTAGAATGTCTGTTGTTGACAGCAGCAGCGTAACCCTCTGGCATTTTCATGCAGATCACATAAAACAATCACACTGTTTGCATCATGAACGATGTATGCTGAAATCACTTATGTCACTGACATTTTCGAGACTATGGCGTCGCTAAATGTAATTTGCTTCTTTCCGAGCGGTTGCACCGCTTCCTGATGTGATTATTTTGGTGCAGAAGACGGACGCCTGCATCCACTTCCCTCGTAATGTGATTTACTAATCCTAATCAGAACCCCATCATCAAGTTTGAAAGCTTTAACCTTACTATTGGATTTCTGACCCTCATGAAAGCTCGCCCCAAAATAATTTTCTTGCTGAATTACTTTGATATAATTTGAAATTTTAGTTTAAAACAATTATGCTAATACAGAATTATTTTCTAAAAGTAAAGTTCTTTAAACAAATTTGACAAAAATTTATGATTTAATTAAGGTAAATTTCTTCAATAAAGTAAAATTGCGAAAATTCAATTTCTTTACAGGGATGAGAATTTGCAATTTTAATTGTACTATCCCTCTTCTTGAAAACTGAAACATTAATTTATAAAATTTGTTTTAAACGTTAATCAATAAACGACAAAGACACTTTACAGTATTAGATCCTATTAAACCAATGTGGAATTGAAAAATCAAATGTGATACAATATTATGATAAATGGACATGTACAGATAAAGTAGATAAGAAATATTACATTACACGAAAGTATAATTTTATATGTATGCGATGTTCTACATGAACTACGTTAATTAGTTAACGGCTCATGAAAGTTTATCTTTAGTATAAGGCCTAAAATTTTTACATAATTTTATATTTCGAAGATATTTTTCATATTTTATAGTAGAATGTGCAATAAGCTCACGGCACACCATCGTTATTTCATTATACTAGCAGGAAAATTTTTGAAAATAGGCATATCGAGGATAAATATGAAACGTTACCTTTTAGAAATTATATGATGTTGTTTATTGCCGGTTCCGCTAGAAATGGCATTAACTTTCAATGTTTGAATGGAATATCTAGTATATAATTAAATGTTTGGATTTTTTTATAATTTCCCGAATCCAACGATACCAAACAAGTAACTGCCAAATAAATCTTTGTAAATGATGTTATTTTTCGATTTAATGTGTCGTAGCTTTACATAATGAATTCTAACCTACTGTAGACACACTAAAAGAATTGATGTGACGCAATAACATCCAATGGTTTGACCTTCAAGGAGTAAAAGCTTTCCAAGTAAGTTTTGGATTCAAACGTGGGTTTTTTCAAATGTTACCACGATGATACTGAGTTACCATAAAAACGTACAATTAGTGTGTTCATTTTGTCTATTTTGTACTCCAAATTAATCGGCTAAGAACAATTAGGATAGTTATGTAAAATAAACGAGGTACTTAAAAACCTGTACAAACGTTCAAAATATTGGCCATTATTTTCAATGCACTTCTGAACCCTTTCCGCCAAATTTGGAATGATTCTAGTCAGTAGTCGGGGCTTTATATTTGTTTCTCCAACTCTTCGCGAGTAGTGAATATTTTTGCGTATACACTATTCTTCAAATAACCTCTAATAAAAAATCCATGTGCGATAAATATGTTTACTATTGGCTCGACCTTATAGATGTATTTGCTATAATTCAATTTTACGCGAACCCGTCGTGCTGGCGTTCAAAAAATATTTTGTGTCTTAAATCCAATAGGAAATCTTCAAAAAATCATTCAACCTCATTTTGAAGGAAACCTAAGTAGCTTGCACCAGTCAACTGTAAAACATTCATTTCGGTTTGTTCATTAATGACAAAATTTTCTTCAATATCATCATTTGGCACACTTTCACGCTGATTTTCAGGACGTACAAAATATTTGTTGGCATTTGTCCGTAGCAACCTTTCTTAGATCAAATTGAATGATTTTTACGTATATAACAGTTTTATTTGAAAATTTGATTCTATAACTGCTATATGTTGATCTACTTCCGCAACTGCTGCAAGAACCGGGCTCCGTGGCTTAATGGTCTGCATGCTTCCTTTTTATCCTAAAGAATCCGGGTTCAAATTTGACCGAGATTTGTAGGTTTTGAGAGTAAAAAAATTTGAAAGCGTGGCTTCTTCACTAACAAAAATTTAAAACGATAAGTATTGCATCAATGTGATATTTGACACACAAAGTATTGCTACTAGGAATTGGAACATCTCCACGTTCAGCTAAATTCTAGTAGACTTAACTATAGTAGTAGAAGCCTTGAGAGCAAAGGAAATTTCCGCATCCCCGGTCACAAAAGGTAAAATTAAAAACTAAGTTACTCAGTGTTTGTGTGCTTGATATTTGAATATTTGAATTAACAAAGCAGGGAAAAGCAGCTAACAGCGACTATACGTTTTTGATTATAACTCCTAAACAAATTTAAATTCAATCATTTACCAAAGATATCTAATTTGTAAAATGCTCTATGTTTCAGTTTCAAATAATTGGACTACGGTTATTCACTTTATGAAGAATATTTAACATCTTTGTCAAGAATATAATATCAGTTCTGATCTGATTTAAATAATTTGAGCAAAAATTATAGTTATTTGTTGACTTATTTTGTTAAATGATATTATATTTTGTTTTTATTTTAGTTACATTTTGGGATTTTGCATAATTTATTTATAAATTTACATTTGAAAATTTTTCTAACTTT
>JAHWXV010115184.1:0-13856 GCA_024586415.1 Phrixothrix hirtus
ACACACACACACATACACACACACACACACACACATACACACACACACACACACACACAAACAAACAAACTCAAACACGTACACACGTATGCACGCACGCACGGACGCACGCACGCACGCACGCACGCACGCACGTACGCTCGCACGCACACACGCACGCACGCACGCTCGCTCGCACGCACGCACGCTCGCACGCACGTTCGCTCGCACGCACGCACGCTCGCTCGCAAGCACGCACGCACGCACGCACGCACGCACACACTCACGCACGCACGCACGTACGCATGCACTCACACACGCACGCACGCACGCACGAACGCACTCACGCACACACGCACGCACAGACGCACGCACAGACGCACGCACACACCCACACACGCACCCACACACACACACACACACACAGACACACACAAACACACCAAATGTTAATCTGAATTCCTTTGTTTTTAATTTAATTTTCTTAATTTATTATTTTATCTTGATTTGACTTGCTTATCACTTCATTCATGCAGAGCAGTGATCAGCTAAAATTAGTATCAATTCCTTAATCTTATTGGAGAAGTTTTACCTGACCAACTGAAACCAAACCACGTCCAGATACCCTGAAAATAATTGTCTTTTTTTGTAAATTGAATTCTGTATAATTGTTATAACGTATCTCTAATATATACATAAATGTATTAGCGTTCTGTACTGAGACGCCCAATTTGGCGCCTTTTATTATTTATTCTGTGGCAAAATTATTGACATAAGTTTCATTACATGTACCTAAGCAAGTTGCTCAGGAATATTTCTCATCTTAGTTGAAAGGGCCCTAGAAGCTCTGCTGCAATTTGAACTCTTTTCTGTTTTTGCTTTAAGGAAAGCCATATTGGGGCTCACCTGTCATAAATTTTACTACAATTTAATTCTTCATGAATAATATTTTCAACACTATCTACGCTTATTTTGAATAATCTTGATAAATTACGCACATAAATTCACCTATCATGATGAATAAGCTAATCAACTCGTTACATGTGCATATTAATGACAATGTTCAAGGTTGTTTAGACCACTTTTTTCATAAACAGAAGAGTACCTACTATGTAATAAATAAAAATTAAAATTAAAATCTACCTGATTTTATAAACTTTACGAGAATTCAGAAAAACTGAACCTAGAAATGGCTGCATAAATAAATAGGAAATTATTAAAGTTGACCTTAAGATGCGTAGTTGTATGGAGTTAAATTATCTTTAAAATTAAATAACTTTAAATTTGGCCTTTAGCTATCTAAATACAAAAATATTTACTGTAAAATGGAAATTATAATAACATTTAGTATACAGGAAAATGAGAATGTAAAGCTGTATTTCTAATTCCATTGGTTGCTATTGGAAATTTGGATGGCAATGCCTGATTAACCAAAACATTTTTAAAATTCGATATCCTCCAGTCAAATTTTATAATGGATGCCTACCCTGATATTGTAATAACGAGCAGTCGCTTTTAAATACTGTTTTCGTTTTAGTAGGTGGCTTATAAAATTAAGAAAGTATATAGAAATAAACAACGCCTTTAGAATTAAAATTTCAAATGTCAATTCATGCATATCCTGCTTTTACAATTATTTTTTTACATTTCAGTAAATCTTAGTAATCACAACCTAATAAAAAGATTATTTACATTGTCATGTACAGTAAGAACGAAAAGTCCATACCCACCCTAAGGTTCAAACTGGTTTACGCTCTGTAAGCTTATTGATATTAGTACACTCCCTATTTAAAATAGGTGGAGTTACTAGAATACGTAGTTGTATTACAATCACAGGCTGAATTTGGTAGAAATTAATAACTATAGAACAATTGGTAATCAATCCTAATTGTTTTAAATTTAATACAGTATAATGCTGTTGTTATTTGCAATAACAGACTTTTAGATTTAGTAATTTGTAATCGCGGATGTAATGTTATCAGAGATAATGCACCTTTTATTAAGGAAGATGTTTATCACCCTTCATTAAATATGATTTTAGAATTGAATTGCAAATCTAATATAAAATTTCCTACAAATATTGTAAACTGTAATTACAACTTTAAACCTGCCGATTACATTAGTCTTTATAATGCGTTACTAAATGTTGATTGGTCATTTCTAAAAAATTGTATAACGTCAATGATGCTTGTTCAAGATTTTATCAACAACTATATTCAATTTTTAATCAACATGTGCCTTGATATCGTAATAGAAATAGTCGCTATCCTAAATGGTTTACTTACGAAATTATTTATTATATAATAATAATAATAAGTTTTTTTTTCTTAATAAAATATACAATAAAATGCATAATTTTGTATAAAGTAAAAAAAAACGTAATTTAAATTGGGAAAAAGCTAAACTATTTACATTCTATGAAGAATCTCAAGGTGTTGGTTCAATGACAACCTTAAGACTACCCTTGTTCTTCCATCAAGACCTTGCTTAATAAAGAAACATGTATCCGTATGAATAAAATGCTTATAATACTTAAAATTGAAACTAAAACTAAAATGGTGACATGTTATGATTTAATGAAAACTGAAAACAAAAATATTAATAGATTATAAAAAATATATATTTATATTTAAAGGTTTTAACAGAGAGTATTTTCAAATTAATTGATATTCTGTTGTATATCTTAGATATTTGGTATGAAAAGCTTCTTTGATATAATGCAGTAGTATGAATCGACGGTGTTATAGTTCCTTTAAAGAGTAAATTTAGGGAATGGATATCAGTGTGAAATTTAATTTTATTGTACAAATATGGTGGCGTCTTCTTACTAATAATTTTATGACTTGGAACAGAAAAAGCTAATAGTCTTCTGTTATTCATGTTTAACCACACTATATCTTTTAGTTTGTGAGAGATTCTATCAAACTTGCGTATTCCAAAGATAAATCGTAAGCACGTATTTTGAATTCTCTTTATTTTATTTGCAGTTTCATGAGTAATTCATGGACCATAAATTTGAGAGCAATATGAGAAGTGAAACAGTACAAGAGAATCACAGACCATTGACTTCATGTGAATCGTTAGTGAATGTCTATGGGGGAAAAGAGTTTTGAAGGTTACGTAAGCTTTCATTAAACAATTTGCAACATGAGTTTTATATCTAAATGAATTAGCAATAGCTAACCTTACAGCTTTTATTTCATTCTGAAGAGGTATTATGTTATTGTTAATCTTAAAAATAGCATAAGGCTGTATTTCTTTTATATTGTCAGGATTTCCAAAAAGAATTACACTAGACATAGAAGAATTAATAAATAAAGAGTTTTCTCTCAATGTTTTAAATATTTCTTTGAGATCCTGATTAATATCTTCGAAACATCTTTTGAAATTAGTTTTGTTAAATGCACATAACAGATTTGTATCATCCGCAAACATATGTATAGAGCATAATTTAAGATCTTTTCAAAAGTTAAAAGTGTAAATTGTGAACAATTGTGGTCCTAAAATTGAACCCTGAGGAACACCGTTATCCAGAATTATAAAATTGGAGAAACTTAGATATAGTATGACTTTTTGTTGCCTATTTTCCAAAAAACTTTGCAAGAGGGAACATGCGTTTGAACTTAATGGAAGATAATGTAAGATTTGAAGCAAAGTATTGTGATTTAATGTATTGAACGCTTTACTGAAGTCGACTGATACTAGAGCAGACATTTGATGGCGATCTTAGGCTGATATTATATTATCTGTAATTTGAATAAGCGCTGGTGATCAGCTGTATCCTGTTCTAAAACCTTTTTGAATATCAGGCAGGATATTTTTCACGTCTAGATAATATTGTATTTGTGAAAACACGACTTTCTCTAGGATTTTTGAAAATACAGGTAAAATATTCGTCTTAAATGTACATATCTCTGTAAATATGATAGACCTAAATTACAATCTTACCTTAATGAATTTAAACCCATACGGAAACTAATTAAATCACTAATAACCATTGCCTACAATAACGATTTGAAAGACGTTGATAGTGTGATAGCCTCCGATGTTAAATACCTTTGGCCTTTCATAAACACTAAACGAGGTAATACTAGAATCCCAGGCAAAATGCGTAAAGGTACCAAAATCTGCACCATGCCTCAACTAATAACAGAAGCATTTGGGGAATATTTTTCTAGTACTTAAGTGAATCGTATAACTAATTATAGTGCTGTGCAACAACAACATCATATACCAGATATTTCAGTTACAATTAGTAATATCACAGAAATAGAAATTCTTGAATCGATAAAGAAGCTTATAAATCAACAGCTGGGCATGATAAGATACCAAGTTTCATTGATAAAGACTGTGCACGAGCATATAGATACCCCTTGTTATTTTATTTATCAATTAGTACATCTTGCTTTCCTGATCTCTGAAAAATTGCGCCAGACTGTCCGGTTTTAAAATCTGGCGATCCTTCTGAAATAATTAATTATAGGCCCATATCTATATTATCTAACTTCGCTAAGGTATTTGAAGTTATTATTCAATCACGTGTATACCCTTGTGTTCGGAAATGTTTATCTTCAAAGCAGCACGGGTTCACGAAATGTAGATCGACCGCCACTAATCTAATGCGCCTCGCGCAGTTTATTTCTGAATCCCTTGACAGAAGAGGCCAAGTCGATGTTATTTACACCGATTCGCCAAGGCATTTGTTCGCATTGCTGATCTCATTATAATTAAAAAGCTTGAGTAATTTGGGTTCAGTGTTGACCTACTTGCATTATTAACATCATACCTTCACAATCGGAAGCAATATGTATTCTATAATAACCATACATCTACGTGGTATCTATCTACATCAGGTACTCATCACGGATTAAATCTTGGTCCACTGTTGTTGCTTTCATTTATTAATGACTTACTCTCGATTATTTCAAGCCAAAAGTTGCTTTTCGCTGACGATTTAAAAATATATACAGATATAGGAAATAGCAAATGTGATTACTTAACGTTACAATGCCACCTAAACTAACCTACTAACTGGTGTAATATGAATCACCTACCGTTAAATATTTCAAAATGCAGAATTATATCATATACACGTAAATTACAACCGATATCGTTTAACTATATGATAGGAACCAATCTAGTACCTCGATCATGTTCTATTAAGGACCTAGGAGCAATATTTGACTCAAAGTTGACCTTTTCTGAACATCGCAATGAAACCTTATCCTCTTCCATGAAAACACTGGGTTTGATTATTCGAAATACCAAATCTTTTATTAATATAGCGACCCTTAAATTACAATTCTCTGCACTCTCGAAATTAGAATATTTTGTGTTAGTATGGTATCCTTTTTGAAATATTTATCTTTTAAACTTGATGGCGTTCATCTTCAGCGCGATTGTTTACACATCTATTAAATCAATTTAATACTATCTCCTTGAATAGTAGACGTAGTAAAACTAGTATTAAATTCTTGTATCAACTAGTTCATGATAAAATTGATTGCCCGGCTCTTCTTTACTTACTGAATTTTTATGTACCTCCCTATAGATCTCGAGTACCACTTATATTTTATAATCCTGCACCTAACACAAATCTTTTAGTTAAGTCGCCAATTCATATATGTAGGGAATTTAATATTATTTGTGAAGATTGCCATATATTTTTTAATACGTTAAAAACATTATTAAGCAAGGTATAATTATGTTAGAATTTATCTATTATATTTTTTCTTTCCTATAAGTAGTAATTATTTTTTAAGTTGATTCCAACAATAACTATTAAATTATATAATTATTGTACTATGGTTAAATTGACCTGTAAGTGAATTTTTTTTTCTATTGGTCAATAAATACATACTATTACTATTATTATTAATAAGTTCGAAGTTTGTTTATCGGCTGAACGCACAAATTGTGGGAGTTTACGCATTATGAATTATTTATTTGTATTTGACATTTGTTTTGCAAAATTATTTTCGTTATTGGTCTTATTCTATACCGTTAGAATATTATTCTCTTATTAATGTTGCAGTTGAAATAGGCCGTTATCATTTAGTTTTTGCTTGTAGGTTGAATGTTTTTCCAATTTTACAATATTACAATAATTGGCGTCCGCTTCGACATATCCGATTATTATAAGGAAATTTTTAAATAAAATAAGAAAATCCTTATATCTCTGTTACTTTTGAACCGATTTCTATGACATTGGCTGACGATATCTATTAAATTATTTGAACTTTTTTACCTCTTTATTGTATTAAAAGATCTATAGATTTTGAGATAAAAAATTTAAACCAAAAATTTTAATTTTCTGTGATATCAACTTGTGGTACTAATTTTTCTAAATGCCTTTACTTCTGTACACTTTTTTTATAAAATTTAAAATTAATATAGCATTTAAAGAGTTCAAAAATGCGTGGCTCTAAATTTGTTAACTAAGTATTTTCTCTCATTTAGAATTGTCCAAAACGAGTAAAAGCCGAAACTATAAATCATTTGAAATATTTGTTTAGGATTTATCAGTTTAGGAAAGCATGAGTAAAACCATTTACAGTTTTCCTATGTCAAATAGGTGCAAAATAAAATCATTCTATATCACTGTGAAATGAAAAACATGATATGTATTACAGGGTCACCAAAATTTGATGTTATATAGGGAGACTCGAAAAATAAGCTTTAACACTTTGAAATATATCGATATTTCAGTTATTTAGGAAGTCAAAAAAACTATTTACACGTTTCAAAGGTACTTTGTAAGCGCGTTTAAAATTCCAGCAACATGTCTATGATTTTGCAACACCCTATATATATGTGTGTATATATATATCAACGTTACCTTAAAACATAATTGAATTGTCAACGCGTAATTTGTATATGGTGCGCAGTTTGCACATTAAAGTTCTATATTCAATTTATTTCAAAACTTCATAAAAAAAATAGTATACGCAGCTCGTGGAAGAAGGCATTTCAACTATTCAAACATTTTTACTCGCTCGATGGCTATGGTTGAAACTAAGAGGGCTAATAAAATTTTCACATCCCGAAGTGTCAATTACAAACTAACCAAACATACTTATAATAATATTACAACAGTCGTTTATTGATAAATTACCCAGATTTATAAATAACCTATAAAATGCATGTTAGAATGGTTTTGAGAATTTATTTAGCAAAATTGACAAAATGGAGATCAAAGTGATATAATTTTTAAAAAGGTATAATTGAAAAGAAACAAAAGCGTGCATATGAATGTAACATAAATATATTGCATAGAAAATACTCATACACCTATATACAATACAAAATTCGAAAATATCAACACAGCATATGATACAGATACAGACACAAATATACACTATAAATCTACTAATAAGTAACTCAAACAACATTGTAACAAAATTAGAAATAATAAGAATTTTGTAGAATATTCCAGAACATTCCATCGAACTAAAATAAATGATGTAATCACCAATCACTCATTACTGTAACTTTTATTTTAAAAAATCAAGGGAGTAGCAATGAATACTTGCATTGGAATGTATTACATCAGCATTATGGCTAATCGTATTCTTGATTTTTCCTGCATGTTCTAGCATATCTCCTTTCCTCATAAATAGCTGTTTAGATTTATTCAGTTTTAGTTTTTGCCAGGAATCCTATCTTGTGAAGTGGCTGTCATAAATAAACAGAAATATCAACGTTTATTGTTAGTGTGCCGTGAAATAAATATTTGAGTGCATACGTGTAAATGAATAATTAGAATTCAGTCAATATAACTAAAGACTCTTTAAGCAATTAACTAGTTTTGTTACAATATACAATATCAAGATAATAGAAAAAGTGGAATATACCTAACCAAATATATAAATAAAAACTACAAAAATATAATAATAAGAAAACAATTACTAATTGTATTAATATTAAGGTGCCACCATCATTATTATTCATCACAGCCCGAAGTAGTGGGCACATAGAACTCATAAATCAGTCCACCGATCTCCTCTCAACTTTGAGTACAATGGTTCCACATGACGTCATCAGTCCGTTCATTTTCATTTTGCCACCTTTGAACCATCACGCCCCATAAATTTTCAATTGGGTTAGATCTGGGGATCTGGCTGGCCACGGGAACGTTGCATTTCTCAGTGCTGACGATACCAATCTTCTATAATGTGTGCACGGTGTATTGAACAGTTGTCATTAACAAAAGTGATGAGTTGATACTCATCTTCTGCATAAACGGTGTATACACTTGGTAACATAATATTGTTTAACACCTCGGCATAGGCATCTGCATTGACTCGCCCCGGAATTCTTGCGAGTTCCGCTGGATCAGCTGCACTTACTGAGAGTGAATCTTTCTGAGGCGCTATTTGAGATTATATTCATATCGTCGCAACGGGTGCCATTACGTGTCATAATATACCCGATCCTGCTGATAAGAAGTGAAATAATTTTATCAGAGAAGACTGTATTCGGTCAGTTGTACTGTAAATACGCTTGTGCGAAGACTAACCTTTCTTGGCGATGGACCTCTGTAAGAGCGACCGCTCTAGCATGACGTCGGTGATGCACCCCTTCGTTATGAAGCGCACGTTTTATTATGCTTATACAGACACCGTATTCAGGAGCGAATTACAACGTAGCTCTAAATTCGTCCCCCGTGTGCGCCTCTGAGAATGCTGGGCGGTGTATGCCGCCAATGGTTTGTAGAAATCAGAACGAGGACGAGGGTTAAGCGACCTTCTTCAATGTTGTTTCTTTGCGACAGGCAGACGGTACGCTTCTAATATAATAGAAAATAATAAGTAGTACAGTTGAAATAACAATGTCGGAGTGATTAAGTGTAGGATAAGTGAGAAATAGCAATGTCGGAGTGATTAAGTGTAGGATAAGTGAGAAATAGCAATGTCTGAGTGATTAAGTGTAGGATAAGTGAGACCCTTCTTTTATAATTTACACACCATGTGGTCCTGATTTATTACTTATGTCTTTGATAGTATTACATAACAATTGTAGTTTGATATACTATAAACTATATGAACAAAGTTTCACCTGATTAAGAAATACACGGATTTAACAGTTAATTTTTTTAAAGTGGTTCAATGTCCCATAAAGCGTATGCATGGTGTTACAAAAAGTGATCTGCTGCTTTAGGAAGCGATTTTACATTAAAAAGGTTAGCAAAAATCGTAATAAATAATAATAATAAGAATAAGGTCCATAAATGGCTCTTAAACGGCCTTCTAAAAGGGATTCACAAACTTCAATTTTTAAGGAAAAATCTGAATAACCGGTTGAACTACAGCAACCAGTTTATACCTGTTCTCTAATATCAAGAAAGGTCAATTTTTTATAATATTTGTTAATAACTTACAGATGGATACTAATTTCTATATCTCTGACGGTTATTGAAATAATTCATAAAATTTGAAGTTTGAGCGGCCCTTTAAAGGGCCGTATCTTCATTAGGAACAATTTAGGGACCCATCCTTACTGTGACTTTTGCTAATATTTTTTGACGTAGAACCTCCCCTTTGGGTAACGAACCGATTTTTCTTGGCACTCTGTATATTTATTTATTGTTTACACAATTCGTACTGTAAATGTTGACGTATAATTCCATACTCGATTACTGGTAAAAAAGGTTTATATAAGTAGAAGTCCGATTTCTGCTTTACCAAGGTACAGTCTGAAGATATTTTTCCAGTACCTTCAAAATTGGTAGATATAAAATTATTAATTGTGATACTACAGGCCCAAATTGACTGATTAAATTTTAAAATTATTAAGCAAACATATACATCCAATGAAATTGAAGATAAAAATTGTGCAAACTTGTTTGAGCGTCATTTACTTTATTTTCCGATATCAAACTCAAAAATGTAATTATATTTTATGAAAACAAAATATTTTGTAATTCTTTTCTTAAATCGACGCACTCAAGTAAAATCGATTAAATAGTTTATACCGCATACGCAGAAAAATCATTTCTTTGTCATACTTTAGATTGTTACCGGTGCGTCTATTCTCTGCACAAGTAGGTTTTTATAGTAGGTTCTTCATAAAAAGGATCCTACATGAATGAAGCGCAACATATTTTGAGCATCAAAGTGTTATTTTAATATATCACTTTTATCTGTTCCGAATTTTGTAAATATATTTCAAACGGAAGAGAATATATAAAACCGATTTTAGTTTCTCCCTGTATATTTAATTATTCAAGTATTTATTTATTAATACTTACGGTAACGTTTAATTCCCACGCAATTTGAGAAATATTGAAACCCTGTGCTTGACATAATTATTTGGGCTCTTGTATTGCTATCAATATTTGCTTGCATCTTTAAACTGTTTTGCTTAATACATAGAACTTGGAATACAAACTGTGCCGAAACATTTAGGAAGTTTTATAATCTGAAAACATAACATACTACAATGGTAATAAGATTGTCAGGTCCGGCTATAATTTATGTTTGTTTTAACAATTTCAATTTGTTTGCACAGGTTTAACTACGGACTTTCATAGTTGTAAATAACAACGTTTTTATTAATTACTAACCAAATTAATCAATACTTGATCATTTGCCTTTAATAATAACTATCTTTTTGGGATATATCAATTAATTTTATAGTTTAGAAAAGTACATACCACATGTATTGAATAAAATATTAGTAAAGTTTTATTTTGTTTTCTAAAACCTACAACATCATATATGTTTATCCGACCAAATGCAGTTCAGTAATGATCACTAAATTTAGTTCTAGCAATTATAGGGGGAGCAAATACGCCTTTTAATGCTTGTTATGCTTTTGAGCGGTTGTGGCGGTCCAAGCCACTTTTCTTGCCAAGTGTGCATGGACTTTTAGTGCTTGACTGTACATAATGTCTATCTCTTGTCTATGCAGGGTGTTTGCCTAGGGTTTGATAATTCCAAAGTATTTAATTGTCTCAAATTCATTTGTTCAAAATTTAGAATTAAAACAATAATATAAAGGCATTTTAATACCGTACTTATAATAATAATAAAAAAAAGAGTGGGTCCCGTGGTGGAATGAAAATATAAACATCTTAGTGAAAGCACTTAATGTATTCAAGAGATCCCCGACGATGGATAACATGATAAATTTCAAAAAGTGCTGAGCGAAAGCCAGACGTGCTATTACTATCGCCAAAAAGTTATTTTTGGACAAATATGTCAATAACATTAAAAGCTACACTCCTATAAAGCAGGTATGGCAGAAGATCAGGCGCGTATATGCACGTAGAGCACCCATACAACAGCCAATTCTATACCACAATGGCTTAGCGATATCAAACCCAACTGAAATGACAGAAATCCTAGGAACATACTTCGAGAAAGTCAGCAGCTCGTTAAACTACAGCCAATATTCTCTAAATATAAGGAATCAGATAGAGAAGGACATTGATTTCACGGACAACCAGAACTATAACTACAACGAAGCGTTCTCAATATTGAAGTTAGATGTAGTCATCAAGATGGCAAAAGATTCATCCCCCGGCCCCGGTACTATTCCCTATGAATTTACCCGAAGACTTTCATATGCAGTTAGATGTCAGGTTTTGGAGATATTCAATTTAATTTGGAGAACAGGGATGTATCCTATGACTTGGAAAGGAGCTATTGTTGTAATGTACCAATTCCAAAGCAGGGAATAGATAAACAGCTAGCTTCCAGCTATCAGCCTATTTCGCTAACATGATGCCTGAGGAAACTGATAGAAAAAATGGTAAATAACTGCCTTTCCTACTTATTAGAGGTAAAAAACTTACTGCCGAGCTTTCAAATGGGATTCGGTAAGTATAGGTCAATAATAGATCAAACGGTGCTATTGAAACATTCCATTTAAAACAGCTTTACTAATAGGGTACACCTAGTATCAATGTTTTTCGACTTAGAAAAAGCCTTCGATACCACCTGGAGACACGGAGTACTAAAAAAGGGGGATTCCGAGGGCCCCTGCCGAAATTTATAAAGGTTTTCTTGAAGACAGGAGTTTCCGAGTACGTGTTGGCAACATACTATCTAAACCATTCAAACTAGAGAACGGAGTCTCACAAGGTTCACCTTGAGTGCAACTCTGTTCTCTATTGCTGTTAATGAGCTGTTAACTACCGTAGGTCCAGCAGAATCGATAGGTTGAAAAATTTCAATATCAAAAACTATATGTGTTCACTTTTGTCACCTAAGAAGCCCACACGCTGAACCATACCTCAAAATCCATGATAGACTAAAATGCTGCGTATAATTTTCGATCGCAAGCTTTTCTGGGCAAATTATTTTAACAACTTTGTCGACAGAGCACAGAAAGCAGTGATAACTGTTCGTATCCTAGCAAGTATAAGCTGGGGAGCCGACAAGGATACATTAATCAAGCTTTATTCTTCACTAGTTTTATCCAAAATAGACTATGGATCTATCGTCTACTCTTCTGCAAGGCCATATCGACTGAAACAACTCGATAAAATTCCTATAATGGGGTTATGAATGGCCATCGATACATTCCGAACCAGTCCGGTCGAGGCCATATGTTGTTAAGCTGCAATACCGCCACTTAAATTAAGAACAAATAAATTCACATTGAACTATGTACGTAAGATGTAAGCAATTCCGTAGCACCCTGTGTACTTACTTCTATTTAATAATGAAGCAAACACTCTCTACAGAGATAGACCTACCATAACCCGTCCTTTACGAATAAGAGCCAAGGAACTAATGGCCAAACTAAATCTAGTATTACCTAAATTCATGTGTTACAAACCCTCGAGTGTTCCATTTTGATTTCTGATAGAACGTTCAAAAAGAAAAAAGGCAATAATTGCGCTCTAAGGGCCAAATTTTACGATCTACTTAAAAAATATCCTCAAGCTACAAAAATATATACAGACGGATCGAAAACTGAAGATGGAATTGGCTTTGCATATATGACGATGGCAGAAGAACACGCATGGAGGCTACCAGCAACGTCAAGTTTATATACCGCTGAGTTATACGCAATTACACAATCTCTGCAATTTTGTATAACTGCAGATACTAATTCATACGTCATCTGCACGGACCCACTCAGTTTTTCGGTATTAATTACATCTTCCCAACGGACCCACTGATACAAAAAATACATGAAATGCATAACCATCTAACCGCATCAGAGAAACTAATCCGTCTTGTTTGGTCTCCAGGACATATTTGTATACCCGGAAACGATCTAGTAAATAGAGTTGCACGACAAGCTACGACCAATAACATCGTGGACAATATAGCTATCAGACCTGCAGATACTCAATTCATTACCTCAAAGGCAATCCATAAAACATGGCAACAAGAGTGAGCAGTCTCAAATAATAAATTAAGGGATATAAAGAGAAATGTCACAAGTAGGAAACTAGCTGGACAATTAACAAGGAGAGAACATATTTTGCTAATACGCCTGAGAATAGGACACACCCACCTTACCTCCTACTAGGTCACTACCAACCCAGATGTGAACTATGCAAAAAACGTTTAAGTATAAGCTATATCATACAGGAGTGCATCCACCATGATGTCTTAAAGCAACAGACAAATCTATGCAACTCACTAAACGAATGTCTAACTGGCACATACGGGCAAATAAAAAGTACGCTAGAATATTTAAAAGCACTGAACTTACTCAAAAACTTCTGAATCAAAATCGACATGAAAGATTGAATGCAACAAAGGCTAATGACCTCTGCAGTCAATGTCTAGACCAAACCAAAAAAAAAATCGATGTCAGACAACACACGACTTTCTCTTACACATTTTAAATTTAATTTGAATTTATTGACGTTACTGACTTTCCTATACACCTAAATTGTAAACTCTAAAATTAAT
>JAHWXV010115191.1:0-18561 GCA_024586415.1 Phrixothrix hirtus
AGACGATATGTATTATTGATCTCCCGTTACACGGGAAGGCTTAAGTTATTATGCCTTTCTTAGGTCAACAGTAAGAAGCCAGAGAACAATAGCAAAGGGGAGGTACCTTAGTTTGGGTTGTTGAATTACCCAAAATGGTCTGCCGGGAGGACTTCACACGTCCAATAGAACTGCTACGGCGTGAAACGTACTAATTCCTAGAGATATACCATTAAATCTCTTAGCTCGGGTCTTCCAACATTTGACACTATGTTGAGTCCCTAAACACACCGAACGTTTTCTTTCAACACAGAGCCAACACATGATCGATTTTACTGCCTTTATATCTCGGCAAATGCGTACCCGTTTTTGAAAAATATGTCACCGAACCCTATCAGATGTTCGGAAATTACGTTTCTCTGTCACATTTCTGGAACGATTACAGTCTGAATCGACACGGACGTGAAGGAAATGCGACTTTGGTGTTATTTTTATCCGATCCAAAACCCAATCAACTTATTTACTTTTTCGCTAAATTCGATCTTCCGTTTTTGTGAACAACCGCGTTTCTAAGGAACAGAAACGACGGCGGCAACTTAAGGGAAAAAATTTTTGTCCGTTATTAACGGAACGCCACCAAAATCTGACACAGTCGCGCGTTTGGGTATTTCAAGATGAATTGAATCCAACAAAAGTTGTCCGTTCACGAAGTGTTTCAAAGAAAATGGCCGTAACATTTTTCAATGTTACTGGTCATGTTGCTACCGTCGGTTTCCAGGATCATCCCACGGTCAATGCTGATTGGTATTGAAGCATTTTCTTACTGGAGGTAATCAATGAAATCAGAAAAACTAATGCAAAACGTCGGACCATCTTACATCATGACAATGCATCGTCACACACAGCATCACAAACTGTCGATTATTTGAAGCGGCAAAAGGTATAATTAATGACTCATTGTCCTTACAGTCCGGATTTAAGTCCAAATGATTTCTTTTTATTCCCGGTTGCCTAAAATAAAATGCGTGGAACCCGTTTAACAACACCTGAAAATGCTGTGGAAGCATTCAAAACTCACATTTCTGCTATACCGTCTTCGGAATGGAAAAAGTGCTTCAACAACTAATTCGAACGCATGCAAAAGTGTATTGATTTTAAGAGAGAATATTTTGAAAAATAATAGAAGCATTATTATAGCATTTTCATTGTGTTTTCATACCTATTCCCGAAACAATTGCTGCACCCCTCGTACAGATGAAAATATTTATAGTGTGTATTATATAAATTTCTATATCCAACAAGTTTTGCCAGTGAAAATGATATTTTGAAAGGACACTTATAAAGAAAATATTAACTGAAGAACCCAGATAGACGGGATTAAAATAAAACAATTTAGTGTGACACAACACACAATTTTCTTTTAGGTATATGGATATGTAAATATGCAAATGTCACAAATGAATAAAATATTATTTACGTTTATTTTGGGAATGATAATTGGAACGGTCACCCATCAAGTTACTGGACACGCAAAATGTTACCTAACTCCAGGGATTTTCTCTGTTAACTCACTTAAACATATTTTTTTCAGGGAAATTGTTAAGTTCACGTAATAGGACATCGAAGACAAACTTTAAAAAATTGTTATAGCCGTTCTCGCGAAAATCGTAAAAAACTTAAAAATCGCAAGAATAAAGTGGCACTTCCGGCCATTCGATTTTAACTAAATTCCTGACATCTCATGTGCGAAAGATAAAAAACTTAAATATAGATTTTCATTTTTATACGATGTTTAGTTTTTGAGATATGTTGTTCATAACTAATAGTTTAAGTGCCTCCGGTTATTCGATTTTCAAAAATTTATTAGAGAAACTGATTAGTTCAAATAAAACGGAATTAAGTAGCTAAGAAGTATAATAGTTTTAAAACAAGCCGATCTCAAGAAAAACGTGAAAAACGAAAAATTCAGAAAATATCTAAAAATGATAGAAATATAGAGATACTTCTGGTTATTCGATTTTAACCAAATTCTTGATTTTGAAGACAAATCTAAATTTTTATAAAATTATTGAATTGCATTGAATTTTCTACTTTTTGATTTTAATTATGATTTTTTATTTTATTTGTTTTAAATACTTTAAATACTTTTTCTTTGTGTATTTTATTTCAGACCTATTTAAACATTGAATCAATGCCTTTAACTTAATCAACGCCTCTGGAAGCATCAACTTTTGTTTTTAGAATTTGTAATTTCAAAAAGTTCTCAGCTTTATTGAACCGTTTCTGTTTTACTTTGATATTGAAAATTTTGTCTAAATGGCCAAATAATGGTTCCTTATATGTCCATTATCACTAACACCACATTATTTTAGATGAAGAATTGGTATCTTGGATGTATGACACGAATATACTTCGCATACATTAACTCGTTGCACCAACCATTTTACATGGCATTGTTCTTTTATTTATATTGTCTATATTTTGCACATTCCTTGTTGAATTATTGCATGTGCATAAATTAGGGAAACAGACTAATTTACGTGATATTGGTATCTTACCTGCAAATTTTATTTTATTAGCTTTTTATACATTAATTACTGCATTTGCCTATTTTTATCATATGCATACGTTTACTAATCCTAGTTTTAAGATTTGCTTCTACTAATCTCCCTATTTTGTTTATTTATAATGAAATTTTATATGCATTTCGAATTGAGGTCCGATAAATCCTCATAACTTCTTATTTTAGCCGCTTATAAGTTTAATGACTATCGATTACCTTACGATCTTCTTTCATTAGATGTTGTTCCATTATTTACTAATATACCTTTAGAACTGGTTTTGGAAATTATTAGAAAGAATTTGAATTTCATTAAATTTCGATGTAACATTAATTTAGAATATTTTGTTAAATTAATTAAGTTTATTTTTGAAAGTAATTATTTTATTTATAATGGGAAATTTTATTTGCAAATATTTGGAACTCCAATGGGATGTCTTTTAAGTCCAATGTTGGCACAAATCGTTTTTGACTATTTACTTTAAGTAACACGGACGCGAACCCAGAAACAGACACGCACATCGACACACCCGCACTCCTATTCACACCCACATGCGCAACCACTCTAACACACACACTCACATTCACACCCACATCCATACTCACACCCAGACTCACACCTACATCCATACCCACACCCACATCCACATCACACGCACACACAAACAATTTCTAAAGTTCTGATTTTTGGACTTTAGGGACCTGAAAACGCGCATTTCCACTAAAATTTAGACATCGAAAATTTTGGACGAAAACAATACTTTCTCTTTTACCTATATTTCATACAGGGTAAAGAAGGTAAAAAGATTTTATATTTTAAAATTTCTAATACCTTTACCTTGTTTGAAGTTTGTTGTTTTAGCGTCAATTACAGTGTCAAATTGATTTTATTGCTATCATTGTGGTTGATTACGAAAATGGCTGTTTTCTTCAAAACGTTGCGTGTGCGTTTGTTGTTGTTTAGCTAGTTTGAAACCTTTAAACACGTATCACATTTGCGCTAATTACAATTTTTTAGTTTAACAGTATTTAACTCCATATTTATATTTTATTTGGCGCATAATTAAGGGCTGTAGCAAATCTCTCTCCTTATTTTCAAAGGTGAATAAATTGAAAACGGTCAGAGGCAAGTTTTATTTCATTTAGGCTTAAAAATAATGTTGTTGAATTGACGCCCCTCAATTTTTATGCACTCTTGTAATCGTACACTGAAGTTTTGTATAACTCTCTGCAACTTGTGTCGAGGTATGCGGAGAATTTCCGTGCGTATTGCTTGCACCAGAGCTTCCAGATTCCTGGGACGATGTTTAAAAACTTTCGCTTTTAGGTATCCCCACTTGAAGAAATCGCACGGGGCTAAATCTGGTGAGCGCGTTGTCCACGCGGTGTCGCCTCTGAAGAAAAGCAAGCCACCGGGAAACATCTGCTTCAAAACTGGCAGTGACCTTGTTGCTATGTGGGTTGTGACTCAATCTTGCTGAAACCGTACGTTTACGACGTAAAAATAGAGCAAAGTAAATAAAATATAAAAAAGTAAAATATCGGATCTGGTCTTAACGTCGTAACAATGAGTGCACCAGCTAGGTCGAGCAATGTCGGAGAGGAGTCGAGGTCAGCACAATGTAGTCCACCTAAGTTTAAAGAAAAGAAAAGGAAAGTTGGGCGCCAGTCCCTCGTAAGAAACACAGAAGCAACACACACCTGAACGATAAGGTGCGTGTGCCTAAATTACTCTACCTTAAATCCTACCTTCAGAGTTTGTCCAGCAGTGAGAAGTTCTACCTAGCTGAAAAAGGAAGGTACTGTTGGTCGTCGAGAATAACTGAGCAAAATAACAAGCAAAAGAATTTATTCCACTAAGGTGTAGAGAGATCAAAAGTAAGCCATAACACTACGTAAAACAAATAAAGTATGACAATAAGTAAAACAAATAGGTAAAGTCTAATAAAAGTAATTTATATTCCCTTAGGAATGGTTAACTAGGGTGCCTTTTTGCCGGTTTAAGGCGAACACAAATATAGGTCCTGCTGGGACATTATTCAAAGCAAACTTTAAATAAAATAAAAGTATCTTAATTATTAACATCTGAATTCAAAGCAATAACTTTGTTATTCGCGAACGTACGCTAGTTCAAAGTATAAATTTAAGAGTTATGCAAATATATTACTGTGCTATACAACACTATCTGTTAACAAAAGATAAGCCAACTGTTATACCGTATTTTGGCTGAGGGCCCTAAAAGCAATAGATATTTTACTTGAGAAAAGTGGCTGTATATAAGTCCACTAAATATTAGACATAAAATTACTAAATAAAGAGCCATAGCAAGATAGTGCAAGATTACAAAGTAAGTATCTACAGTGGCATTAAAGATCAAAAGAAATAATTTCAACATTTACTAGACCTGTTACCTTACATACAAATTTATGAGTTAAATATTTCATAAATTTCATAATCGTTAATAAAGTAAAACAAACTATTATGACAGTAAAAATATTTGTAGAACGCAAAGACGTATGTCTTGTAACGTATGTTACTTTAATTTAACATGTTGAAGAACTAGGGTGTAGATAATTCAACGTACATTAGGTAAAAAAAACTATGCGGCTAATGTAAGATAACAATTACGGGCGAGTGTTCTCTAAACCCATTTTGAAATACGGGTTTACGTTCCGACTTTTTTTTAATTAGTAGACAAAAGTAGTAACAGCGTAATTAGGAAACATAAAAATTACGACATTTAAGTCAGCTGGTGCATGGTTCAACGACTGAAAATGAAGCACGACTTGATTGCCGCTAACAGTAGCCAAAGACTCCAAGAGATGAACCGTCTCAAGATATGTCGGTTACTCAAGAAACTAAGCGTTAGCTCACAAAACAGAAATTAAATTCGAAACAAATCTGATCTGTGACAACATACGACTTTCTCTTACGTATACAGATATGCAAATAGTATCCACTAGTGATTAACTTATTATTTACATTTATTTTGTAAATGATAATTGTAACGGTCACCCATCCAAGTTACTGAAAACGCGAAAAGCTCCTTAACTCTGGAAATGTTCTCTAATAACTTGCTTCAGCGCCTTTTTTCAGAGAAACCGTTAAGTTCACGTAAAAGGATATTAAAGACGTAATAACCGTAGTACGTTTTAAAAAAAAGTTATAGCTGTTATCGAAAAAATCACAAAAAGACTTAAAAATCGCATGAATAAAGTGGCACCTCCGGTAATTCGATTTCAACTAAATCCCTCACCTCTCCTGCACGGAAGATAAAAAACTTGAATACAGAATTTCATTTTTATATGATGTTTAGTTCTGGAGATATGTTGTTCATAACTAACACTTCTGGTTACTCGATTTTTGAAAATTTATTAGAGAAACTGCTTAGTTGATATAAAACGGAATTAAGCAGCTAAGACAGGCACTAAGTTTTAAAAACATAGTGTTTGCGTCAACTGTGTCTATTTAATTTGTATTTTGAATCTACTTGCATATTTACGTATTTTGAATTTGCATTTTTAATTTTGTACATTTTTCATGAACGCTACCTAAAAGGCATAATATATTAGTTCTTACTGAACGCCGCTATTCGCGAACCCCCACTTTCGTTGCAGTTCAAACTGCAACCGTCGTTCATTTTCGTTGAAATGTTAAAAATATCAACACCACCCCACCTCTTTGCTTCAAGAAGCCAACAATGGTATTAAAACAAATTTCAATTATGTTAATTACAACATAAAATAAATCTCGTTCGTGTCGTGTTCAACAACATAATTATTGTGCAACCTCCAACCTCTCAACCTCCAGATATAAAGCAAGAATAATTATCGTCTATAATCTGCTCTTGCAGTGATTGTAAAAATATTCTCAATCATTCCTAGCTCTCCAATACCTTAAATTCCTTTGTGTTTCTTACAGTTAATTGCAAGTGAAAGAAGTCACAGACTAAGGTAAGCAAAGTCACGCTTTTTATTTCATTGTAACATCTTGTTTTGTCTCAAACTCTTGTTATTGTTAATAAACCTCAAATTTCCCAATAAGTTTCTACAAGCTTCAAAGTCGTCGTAGTCCTTTAAAACCTATGAATTTTACACAAAATTTAATTTAAATGGTATATATTTATATGTGTGTATGTTATTTTGTGAATTGTCAGGCTTTACCGCACATTCTTTTGGTCCTTCGATCCGGATATTGATTCATTTGATCCTTTTTACAGAATGTTGATACCCCTTTGTTTTCGTTTTAAGAGCTTATTGTATATAATTTCTTAATTCAAACGTTATAAAATTATCAATTTTAATTCGTTGTCGCATAATCCTATATCAAATATTACATTCAAATATCGTTACGTTTTCAAAAAACTTGCATTCTATTAAAAATAATCTTGCTAGCTTTAATACTTCAAACTAGTGATTGCGTCATTCCTTCACATAAAAAGATATCGAATATCGTCGCATGTGTTAAATATACAACGCATTTGTTATTCAATTGAAAATTATATTTCTGTTGTAGCAAAATAAACACGTTCTTTTATCGCATAATATAACTTACATTGCTTTCTTTTAGAAACAAAAATTTGTCGTTATACTATACAGTGTGTTTCAAAACACAATGGCACCACGCATTTCGTTAATTTTATTTACTCGCTTAGTAAAGCATATCGAAATACCCTTTCAAGAATCTCAAGAAGATATCGAAAATATTGACCCTCGAAATTTATCGTTTATTGAGGTACACTTTGAAGCTGAATACAAAAACTGTCGTTCAAAAGTCGAAGCCTATGAGAGATTGTTTGATATCGTCAATTCAAATGATCCATAACCTCTACATAAAAGCATGCACCAGTATTGAAGCAAAAACTTAATCTGCGCCAAACAACATTGTCGAAAACAAACCCTAAATTGCTGCACGAGATCATAATCTCAAAAACAATATTGTTTTAGCAAAACTTCATATTCAAAAATTTGATGGAACCTTTCATACTTGGTCGTCATTTATCGCTAAATTTGAATCCATTGTCGATAAAAATCCAAATCTAATAGACCTGGAACGATTACAACATTTGTTATTGAATCTCGAAACAACGGTCCTACAAATTGTCGAACACCTTCCGCTTACGGAAAACAATTACAAAATCGCATTGAACCTGTTGAAAAATCGCTATTCAAACCCAAAAAGCGAAGTTGCGCGTCATTCCCAAAAACTTCTAAACTTCCCAAATCTCGATAGCTATTCTGTCTCATCAATTCATAAGTTTCTTGATGAATACAATGTTTATATCCACGTTCTGAAATCAATCCCATACGTTGATATCTACAAATCAATTTTTGCAACCTTAGTTTTATCACGATTACATAAAAAATTAGCATCTCGTTTTGAATCGCATATCGCTTTGTCCTCGACATTTCCAACTCTCAAATCTACTTTAGACTTCATCAAAAATAAAGCAGTCATGGCAGAAAATGCAGAAACCATCTCAATTTCGTTATCGAAACCATCGCCTTCTCGAACAAAATCGCACTTCAAAAACGAAGTCAAGCCTTCAACTTCTCGTAAAGCTTATCAAACTTCGTTATTAGTTACAAGTTCTCTTAACGATTGTGCATTGTATCATAATGGCTCACATCAACCTTCATCTTGTTCTGTTCTATTAAATGGAAACCCCCAAATCTCGTTTCGAAAAGGTCAAAGAAACTCAACTCTGTGTTAATTGTCTTGGAAAACATTTTCTTAGTTCTTGCCAATCAAAATTTACTTGTCGCACTTGTCAAAAGAAGCATCATTCGCTTTTGCATTTTGAATCTCAATAACATTCACTTCACTCTGATGTTTCTTCATCCTCTTGTATCTCTCAATCTTCTAAAACCTTTCTTGTGGTTACATCACCAATACAACAGCAGAGAAAATCAAGTACTTCGTATAAACCAAATGAACATTCAAGTTCAACCAATGGTCAAAGATCTTCATCTCGTTCAGAACGCCCAAGCCGTTCACATCATAACCCAACACACTTGAGCCGTGTCAAAAAATACTCAAACTTCTGTCGTTGAAAACTGCAATACTACATTGTTTGTTAACCCTTTGAACAATTGCTGTATTCTCATTCCAACTGTGCTCGTTTGCTTAAGAGTACCAGAAAATCAACACATTGTCGCGAGGGGTATAATTGCTACAGCTTCTCATGTTTCTTTTGTCTCGGAGCATTGTGCTCAATCTTTGCAACAAAGTCGCAAGTTCTATAGCCGGTATCGGTCAAATTCCAGCTAACTCCAATGATGTTTGTAATCTTACTCTCGAATCATTAAGTGGGAAAATTGTCGCTGAACTTCATCCCTTTTTTGTTTTGAACAGAACCGTTTCTGATCTTCCTCGATTACCAGTTAAACCTTCAGTCAAAAATTAATTGTCGTTCATGACCTTCGCTGATCCAACATTTGACACACCTTCTCCTGCCGATGTTTTTCTCGGTGTTGACTTGTCGGTGTCCATTATTCAAAGTATGCCACATCGGCCCAAGCCTCATTTACCGTACATTGTGTACACAGATTTTGGTTACATCGTTATGAGCAATGCTCCCACAGTTGACTCATTCGTTTCAAATCAACTACTGAAGTTCCTTTATATTCGTCACTCAACGTTTCGCTCCAACTCCAAAATTTCTGGGAAAGGGAACAACCCCCTTCTTCCTCCACTACTTCGTTGTCAGAAGAAGAAGAATTTTGTGATAAATTTTATTCTGGAACTACTACTCATGACCAATTTGGACGTTACATTGTTCGATTGCCAATAAAACCTAATTGCTCCTCTCAGTTAGGAAATTCTCACACATTCGCAAAACATTGTTTTTGTCTATCGAACGCAAATTCGCTTCTTATCCTTAATTTAAGGATAAATATGTAGCCTTCATGTCGGAATACCTCAGCTTAGACCATATGCAACCTTTGCCTGATGATGTCGTACCACAATACTACATACCCCATCATAGAATCTGCAAAGCGCATGGTGACACCTCCAAACTTCGCTCCAGCCGCTAGTCTCAGATGTCGAACTTCGTTTTCACCAATGCCCATTCGTATTCTCTTGCAATATACGCCAAATATATCGCCAAGTTCGAATAAATTCACAGGACCACCCATAGCAGTGTTTATTACGGCGTGATTCACCTTAGAATAACTTGTTATTGATGAAGGTTCTCACCACTCTCTCGTTTCTCATATTCCCAAGAACAACATATTCGTCGATGATATTATCACTGGTTCTTCTTCTATTGACAAAGCACTTGTACTCAAAGCTGAACTGAGCAAATTGTTAGCTCTTGGTTGCTTCGAGTTACGCAAATGGTGTACCAATCATCATGAACTCTTAGCAGATATCCCAATAGAACACCAAGAGTCACCAAGAACTCACGCCCCTCCTCTCGATATTCCTATTCTCAGATTGAACTGGAATCCTCATTCGGACAGTTTCAAATTAAAATTTCCTTCACTCACCAATTTGTTATCCCCTCTTTTAACCAAAATAAAGTTGTTATCGTTTGTCTCTCAAGTTTACGATCCTTGCGGTTGGCTAGCCCCAGTTGTCATGAAAGCAAAATGCTTTTAGCAACAACTGTGGATGTTATCTCTTGGTTGGGATGAAGCTCTAGCTCTTGAATCCATTCCAAATCTTTTATCGTTTATGGAATCTTTTCGAAATTGTTCAGAACCCTCTCCCGCTCGTATTAACGCTCAACCTGCAGTAATCTATCAGTTGCATGACTTTCGCAATACCTTTGAAAAGGGTTTCGCCGCTGGCGTCTATTTAGGTTCCTCTACTGTCGATACAATTACTTCGTCTTTGCTATTGTGCAAAACGCGCGTAGCCCCTCTCAAAACTCTTTCGATACCATGCCTTGAATTTTCAAGCGCACTCTTGCATTCACAACTTGTGAAAAATTGCCTAGATGTTTTATCGCATGAATTATCGATCGAATCAGTTCATCTAGGGTCTAATTCCACCATCACACTCGCTTGGATTCGTACCTTACCGTGCAAGCTCAAAACTTTTGTTGCGAATCGCGTAGCCGAAATCCAAGAATACACTCAATCCTCCTGGTGGCATTACGTGCCCACCGAATAAAATATCACTGATTTACCATCTCGTGGTATATCACCTTCTGAAGTTCTCAATGGACCTAGCTCCAACTAGTTTCTACGGTCCAACATGGTTGTCTTGTGCGCCAGAACATTGGCCAAAACCTCCTGTCGATTCGTCTTTCGATACAACTGCCTTGGAACTCAAACCATCAATTTGTCTGGCTTCAACAGTACTCAAACCTCTCAATTTATTCCACCATGTGTCGTCATGGCCCAGAGCAGTTAGAATAATTTCTCGAATATTTCAAAATTGGTTACCTTCTTAAGACTCCTTGTCTTCCTTGCAAAATTACCAACGCGCAGAAATTGGGATGTGTAAATACATTCAATCGGTCTCCTTTGCAGACGGACTCAAAACTCTCAAATCTTCGAAACCGTGCTCGAAACATATTCAACAACTCAGTCCATTTCTGGACAATTGTCTTATTCGGGTTGGTGGCAGATTACCCAAATCTGACTTGCCTTACCAAACCAAACACCCCATTTTACTTCCAAAAGAGCACCATCTAGTTGCGTCTTTTATCAATTTTTTTCACATCATTTATGCCCACTGCGGACCATCACTTATCATTTCCTTAATTTTTCAAAAATTCTGGATACTTTCTTGTCGTTGTCGTTGAAATGCATTCGTTGCTTTGGCACAAATCCCACCCATTTGATTCCACTTATGGGAGAGCATCTATTTTCCTCTCGAGTCACACCCTCATCACCATTTTTTCATTGCGGAGTGGATTTAACTCGTCCATTTCCAATTCGCTTAATGCCAATGCGCAAAACCAAAATTATAAAATTTTATATGTGTCTTTGTCTGTTTTTCCACAAAAGCACTACACTTCGAATTCGTTGAAGATTTATCCTCGCTTTCGTTCATAGAATCAATTCATCGTTTTGTCGCTCGTTGCGAGTTTCCTCCCCATTTTTACTAAGACTGTGGTATTAATTTCATTGGTGCCAGTTGTGAACTCGGCAAACTTGTCAAAGGCTTTTCAAAAACAAAGACACACAAGCTTCTCTACTGTCGTTTGCCTTCCCCAAAGGTATTACTTTTCACTTTTTGCCTCCTACAAACCTTTATCAAGGTGGTTTATGGGAAGCGCAGTTAAAAGTGCCAAGTTTCACTTGAAACGCGTTCTTCGGTACACATATTCCAACTCTGATGCAGTTTTTGACTCTGATCAACCGCGACGAATCTATTTTGAATTTTCGCCCCCTCACTCAACTCTCGTCCGACCCAAACGATATCCCATGTGTTATACCCGCTCATTTTCTCGTTGGTCATCCTTTTACTTCTTTGTCAGATCCTGACTTAGTCCTCACCCCAGATAATCGGTTGAAACATTTTCAGCTCATTCAAGCCCTTACTCAAAGATTTTGGAAATCATGGCCGAAAACCTATATCTATCAACATTACACCGTCGCACAAAGTGGAACACTCCCGTTCCCAACCTCAAGATACATGATCTAGTTCTAATTCTTGAACCAAACACACCACCCATCACGTGACCTGTAAGTCGAGTTGCAAAACTTTTCACAGGAAAAGACAATGTCGTACGCGTCGCTTCCATTAAAACTACAAAAGGTGAATATTCTCGTCCCATTACCAAACTTGTTCGATTACCCGAACTTGTCGTTTGACCTTCATCGTCTCTCGTCTCGCCTTTGTCGTTAATTGCCTTTGTCGTTCCAACCTCTCTAACCAATCTCCAATCTCATGAATGTAGACAGTCAACCATTTCTTTTTTTTTGGTCGCATGCCTTTCGCATATTTTGTTTTATTTTGATGTCATTAGGAAATCACCGCGGGGGAATATGTTTACGCCAGCTGTGTCTATTTAATTATTATTTTGAATCTACTTGCATATTTACGTATTTTGAATTTGCATTTTTAATTTTGTACATTTTCCATGAACGCTTCAAAAAAGCATAATATATTAGTTCTTACTGAACGCCGCTATTCGCGAACCCCCACTTTCGTTGTAGTTCAAACTGCAACCGTCGTTCATTTTCGTTGAGGTGTTAAAAGTATCAATACCATCCCACCTCTTTGCTTCAATAGCTAACAATGGTATTATTAAAACAAATTTCAATTATGTTAAATTCAACATAAAATAAATCTCGTTCGTGTCGTGTTCAATAACATAATTATTGTGCAACCTCCAACCTTCCAACCTCCAGATATAAAGCAAGAGTAATTATCGTTTATAATCTGCTCTTGCAGTGATTGTAAAAATATCCTTAATCGTTCCTAGCTCTCCAATACCTTAAATTACTTTGTGTTTCTTACAGCTAATTGCAAGTAAAAGAAGTTACAGATTAAGGTAAGCAAAGTCAAGCTTTTTATTTCATTGTAACGTCTTGTTTTGTCCCAAACTCTTGTTATTGTTAATAAACCTCAAATTTCCCAATAAGTTTCTACAAGCTTCAAAGTCTTAGTCCTTTAAAACTTATGAATTTTACATAAAATTTAATTTAAATGGTATATATTTATATGTTTATATGGTATTTTGTGAATTCCCCCAAATTTGCTACAAGATTAAACACTTTTACTTTAACCTACTACTACCACGCCCCTTATGGATAACAGTCTCATTTAAAATATCGTAGAGATAATTTGCATAACATCCCAAGCAGTAAGATTTTAATGGAATTTAGTTAATATAAGACATTGTCAGGCTTTACCGCACAAACAGTTATAGCTGATTTCATGAAAATCGCGAAAAACGAGCATTCCGAAAATATCTAAAAATGACAGAAATACAGTGGAACTTCCGGCTATTCAATTTTAAACAACTTCTTGATTTGGCATATAAAGGTAGTTACCGCCTCAAATATAAGTTTTTATTTAGCTAGAACTTTTGGTTTCATAGTTATTTTATTTAGAGTTAACGATTTACGGAAAAGTTTCTGAGAAATAGCCTAAACTGTAGGAAAGGTGATTAAATGGGCAAGAGATGCAATTTTAAAAAAATCGTTATAGCCAATTTCGAGAAAATCGCGAAAAACAAAAAATTCGGAAAATATATAAAAATAACAGAAATAAGTAGTACTTCCGGTTATTCGATTTTAACCAAATTCTTGGTTTAGCATGCAAAAGTAGTTAGGAGCGCAAATATAAATTTTTATTCATCCAGGACTTTTAGTTTCATAGTTATTTTATTCATGGTTAATGGTAAAAGTACTTTCGGTTACTCATTTTATGGAAAATTGCCTGAGAAACTGAGAAACTAAATTAAATGAAAGGAAATTAAATGTCTAAGACATTCAATGAATTTTTAAAAAATCTTTATAGCCGATTTAGAGAAAATCGCGAAAAACCAAAAAAATGGCAAGAGTAAAGTGTTGCACTTCCGGTTATTCGATGTTAGTGAAATTGTTGCGGTCACGTGCCTTGGTGGATATAAACAAATGTAAAATTTTGTTTATACACAACTTTTCGTTTTTGAGATATGTTGTTCACAGATACGCACATAGACGGACACACACACACACACACACACACACACACACAAACACAGACGCACGCACTCACGCACGCACGCACGCACGCACTCACGCACGCACGCATGTACGCACGCACGCATGCACGTGCACACAAACACACACAGACACACACACACACACACACACACACACACACACACACACACATACACACACACATACACACACAGATACACACACGCACACACACACACATACACACACGCGCGCGCGCTCACACACAGAAGAATTTCCAGAATTTTAATTTTCGTACTCAGGGGACCTGAAAACGTATTTCCGCTAAAATTTCGACATCGAAAATTTTGGACGAAAACAATATTTTCTCTTTTACCTATATTTCATATAGGTAAGAGAAAATAATAAGTTGTTAACGTCGAAGAATACACATCTGTGGCACAAAACTGATAGACAAAAGGTAAAGATAAGGTTTTAAAACACGAACGAATGACCGTGAAATTTCAATAAGGAATTTAATTCGATAGAATACAAAAGATTACGGCACTTATTCGTAATGAAGTTTAAAAACATAGTTTCCCCAAAGTTATATTATTAAATAATTAAAATTCACGCTTCTCTAAATTTTATTTAGTGGTAAAATAATATATGAAAGGATTGAAAGAAATTTACAGACACAAATAACGATTTAACTTTATGATATGAATATCATTCCCAAAAATTATACTCTAAAAATTCGTAAAACGTATATATAAGGTCCGTACAGAAAATTCTAAAGTATAAATCTCAATAAAAGGAAATTTTCTAATTTTAACCGTGACACGTTGTCGGCGTGTAGTTCTTCATGAGCTAGTGAAATGAATCCATCAATCATGTACACATATCGATCGAAATTGATAGTAACCGCCACCCATCCTTTTTTGAAAAAATATGCCTCAATGACCCCAATTTGTGACATTGCACACCAAACAGTGACACGATCACTATGAAGAAGCTTTCCATGTGTCTCCCTTGGGTTGTATTCAGCCCAATAACGGAACTTATGTTTATTCACGAGGGGTAAAAATGCACCTCGTCGCCGAAGAAAACAATCACGTCGATTGGTAACTTTTCCATCAAGTTCTTACATGCTTTCAAATTTCTTTGCCAATCATGTTCAAAGACTTTTTGGACAATAACCATTTTGTACGGATGGAATCAAGGTTTTGGTGCAATGTTTGTCATACGATGCGGTTCGACAACTGAAGGGCAACTGCATGTTTGCGAGCAGAACCTTTTGGAGACTACAATATGGACCATCTAACAGCATCGATGTTTTAAGGTGCTCGAACACTACGCCGTCTTCCTCCTTCCTTCTTCACAACAGAACCATTTTCCCTATATTCAAAACCAATAAAGCTTTAGATTTTGGGTCTGGAACTGAGACAGGGTGTAATTTGATAATGAGTACGGAAAGCACGTTGCGCGGTGACAACAAAGTCATTGTTGCAAAGGTACGCTTCGATAGTAAACGTTTACTGTGCGTCCCTCCACGGCATCTTGCCAACTAAACCTGTTTTTGCAGGAACTTCCTTCTTTTCTGCGCCTATCAACTCCAACTCCACTACTTTGGAATTTCGTTACATTTCATAGACTAACCTTAAAAATAGGGAGGGGATTCGCCGCACTCTGTACAACGACTATATTTTATACGGACTAACGCTGGACTGTTTTCATAATACATCTACGTACATGTTGTAAGTACATACATATATACACATTCTTGGTTTAATAGATCCGTGGGTTGTACATTTTAATTATATTCATCGATAACATTTAGATCTCTTGTAAAAGATCGTACATGGAATTATTTATTGCAAATGGCACCTACTTTTTCCTTATAAATGAAAGAGAACAAATTAAAGTGAACTTTGAAAGGCAGCATTTTATGTTCAAGCTGGAATACAATTTATGTTTTAATAATTTTTCTTATAGAACATTTAAATAAATCTTGTCATAAAATGTAGATATGACCTAAACGTTTAGGTAGGTCTATTATAATTAAAGATAGTTTTAAACTCTAAAATGACTGTCTTATGGGAATGCTAGCTACTGCTAACAAATCGTTCTTGACCCTGTTTTTCATGGCGAGGTCGCAAATCATCTTTTGAACTGGATAGGTTCGTCATATGTTCCCACTACAAAATACCACCCTTACCTTTACATTTGAGTCAATATTTTGAAGATGTTTTAATATAGATTATTCCTTAGTATAGTGCTTGTTTGTGCATTTCTATTAAATTTATCATGTAAGTATTATTGTATTTACCTACATTTGTATTCTCGGAGATTGGTTTATAAAACTAGAAAGGTACTAATATATTGTATAGGTATGTGTTTATAGAAGAAATTTACCTTGCGCTTGTTTTTATTTTTGGTATTGTGTAAGTATTTCTAAAGATGTGTTTTTAAAATTTTTAAATTTATTGGTTTTAAACTGACTAGCTTACTACCTACATTCCTCTCTGTATGTAATATATAAAAATAATTAATTATCCAGATCCCTTATTTTTACCATCTTCTCTGTAAATAAAGCAAATTAAGACATTTTTACGAACTTCAGTTTATAGTGTCAAAAATCTACGAACGATCTACTATCGGTTTATCAACCCAGCTTGTTATAATTTTAAACCGTAACCATTGATTTTATATAAAATCAATGCCGTAACTAAATAGAATGAAAAATTCCAGCAGTCGCCAACACAAAGTGTTGTAAATTCTACATTTTAATTGTTTAAAGGTGACTACATGGCTAAATATGGGTAACCTCTGTTTCAAACATTTTTGTAAGTCACATTTTTATTATTCAAAGGAATTAATGTTAAATTGCCGAGTACTGAATGCGACAGACTTTATCTACGTACATACATATGTATCTCTATTATATATAAAAGTCGTTTGACAGCTTTAAAAAATCAAAACAAAACAGAAGTAATATACCGTTCATACGGCACGCATAGATCATTAATCTTCTATTGTAAACAACTTTTTATATCTTCAAGGTCATTTGCTACAAAGCGGTAATTTTGCTATAATAACGTAATATCGGAAGCTTCTAAAAAGCTACATCTCAAACAATTTGTCATAAATTTATCATTATCCTTCTAAATCTTTTTGTATAAACATGTTATAAGGCCTATATATACGAGGGCTTGTTTGTTTGTTTTGCGGATAAGTCTCGAGATGTGGAAATTCCCTTGACCCTTTTGGACTAGAACTGTTATAGTTATTTTTCCATGCCTATTAGAATTTTGCCGAATCTGGAGGAATTCCACCGCCAGTAGGGATTTTTAACCTGTCAAATATCACATTAACACGGGACCTAAAATTTTACTTTCTTATCCGAGAAGAAGGCATGTTTTTTAAATTTTTTTCCACTGAAAAATTTACCGCCTACGCCGGGTTAGAACTCTCATTCCTTGGCTGTAGAAGCACACATGCTAATCACTACATCAATCGCGGTCGGCAATATACGAGGGCAACATAGTTGGCGTTGACTGACAAATGAAACAATATCTTTTATTGACATTAGTACACGTGAAGTTTCGTCTGTCTATCTGTTTTAGTTAAAGAGTTAATAACTTAATTCTATTGTGTTGTTTACATTTTTCTAAAAATGGATAACATTTAAATGAGAACTGTGATATAATCTCTGTAAAAAGGTCTTATCGCTGCAAGAAATTTATACGGATATACATAACTAAAGTGATTTTGCATCTCTATATCAGGTTATTACAAACTGCTCGTGAGCTTTAAATTTGAAAAAGTCTTGTAACACACAGGATTACTGAAAGCTGCCTTACTAAACAAAATTCTGGTTTGGTGCTCATGTGACGTTACGGGTTTGTTTACCTACGCCACATGATAAAATTATTTGCATTTTTGCTTATTAGGAAGATCGTCGTTACGGGCGGGTTCAGGCGCAGGACTCGGACGAATGCAGAATTTATTATTTGTACATAGCTAGATTAGATTATGAATAACAAGGCAATAAACCTCCAGAAATCTTATATTGTTCTAATAAAAATAACTGAATAATTAATTACAGGATGAAAATATGTACACAGTAATTGTCGGCGCACACATTTAAATGATAGATATAATATTTTGTTCACCTTGTATATAAAAATTCAATTTAGTTACTTTTCATTTATTAGGTTACGTTCGTTGCGAATTGTAATACCAATTCGCGCGCTTTAGCCAGTACAAATTTGAACCTCTCTAAGCACAAAGGTTGTCACTCAATTTATCGCTTTAAATTAATTATCGTTATACCTTATAATATTTTATGTTATAAGTTTTTGCAGTGTTTGTACAACATACATATAATTAAAAAGGACTCATTTTAGTATTTTATCGGATAGTGTTTTTGGTCAACCTTGAACTTCC
>JAHWXV010115202.1:0-11144 GCA_024586415.1 Phrixothrix hirtus
AAAAAATGTCAATAAATAATTGCTTAAGCTGTCTTTACATTTAAACACATTTTTTAGAATGATGCATGACTAAACTCTATTTTTATTATTATCAGTTATTTATTATTTATTAATATTAATAATGTTAAAAAATTGTATACATTCTAAATTCTTTCAATTGTATGAAAGGGAAATCCCATTATCCCATTATTTATTGTAGTAAACAAATTACAATGTGCCTGCTACAGCTGTAAAAGTGTATGTTATTGTAAATTGCTACTGTTAGGTAGGTCAGTTATAATCTTATGAATGATTTAACAGTTTTAGTCTGAATGCAACCATAGGTGACTCGTACATAATTAGAAAAAAAAAGGACCTTTTGGTATTCATATTTTTTTTAATTTTACGTTTATTGGGATGTCTGTAGGGTCTACTTACAGCCCTTAAAAGGAATGTCATATTATCTGAAACACCCTGTATATATGGGAGTTAAAAATAAATGTTCAAGCTTGTACTACTACCAGCGATCGTGTATTATGTAGTATTTGTATGTACATTATTTAACACAATCCCTGCTATCAATGAAGAAATTATTGACATAACTGCAGGATAATCTAACGGAGAAAGACGTAATGAAAATCAAGCCCTTGCTAATGACATATTATAGGAATAATTAAAAATGTTGTTGCAGCAACAATTTAAAAATGGTAACTCCACTAGAACAGTGCACTAGGAAGGAACAACATTCCATTATTAGTTTCTTGTACAGTTAAGGAGTGAAACCCATAGATATTCATCATAGAATGAAACTAGAGTATGGAAATTCATGCTTGAAACCAAGAGAACAAGCAAAGAATGGCGTCACCCTTCTCTGTTGAAACCCAAAAAACTTCAAACTCAGCTCTCGGCAGGAATAGTTATGCTGAGAGCCTTTTCAGAATACAAAAGGGATAATTTTAGAGGATTAATGCCTAATGGCATTACTGTTACTAGATTAATACGAGGTGCGACAATTAAGTAATGAAACTGATGTGAAAAAAAATATCACTTATGTTTTTAGTCATCTTGGAATGTCCTCCAAGACCCTCATCACAACTTTTTGGACATCTTCTGTTGTTTGAAAATGGTGTCCCTTACCAACCATTTTGACTCTTGGAAATAGAAAACAGTTGCACAGAGCGATATCGGGTGAATAAGGCGGCTATGGTAGTACTGAAATATGTTTTGAAGTTAAAAATTGCTGCACAGACAGTGCAGTATGGGATGGCACATTATCGTGATGAAGAATCCAATTACAAGCAATGTTTGCACGGCACGGAGAACTCGTTTTCGAAGTCTTTCTACAATTTCTTTATAGAAATATTGGTTAATTGTTTGGCATACCGTTGCGCAATATTTCGCAATTCCATTTCTGTAATGAGACAAAAATATGTGTTCCCTTATTACAGCACAACTCATGACTGAGCGGCTGCATCAATGTGCCGCTTGGACTAGAAGTAGCTTAGAGATCAAGGTCAAAGATGGAGTGCCTGCACAAGCTGGAAGATTTCCACATCTTGCAAAAAAAATCAGTCTCATTACTTAATTGTCGTACCTCGTATATTTAAAACTACTGAAAAATCATATCAAACCTGTCATCTGAATCAAAAGGATCTCTGAATAAGGGTATTCTTTGCAACATGACAATGCACAACCACATACTGCATATACAATTGTAGCAACCATTCACAAATTAAAGTTTGAGTGTCTACTACATATTCCTTATTCTCGTGACCTTGTCCCCGGCAATTATCATATCTTTAGTCCACTTAAATAGGCACTAGTAATAATGCAATGTCACTCATATGACGAAAGGAATTTTTTCTTTCAGTTAAACCTACTGCACGCCACAAACAAACTGATATTAACATCACATCTGCTACCAAACCGTCAATTTAAACTAGACATTTTATAAGCAAAACATTTAAAATGTATCTTGATCAATAGAATAATTAAGTGATTTAATCAACATAATGGTGTTAATTAAAAATTACAATATATTCTCAGTATATGTAAAATATTTAGAAGTTTTTATTCTCTTTCAAGTTTATTTAAACAACTCCGGAATTTGAACTTTAAGGTAGTTCACGAATTTTATCCCTTGGGTGTACATTAGAATGACTTATTTGATTCAATGTGTATTTTTTAAACTTATAGCAACCTTGATTTTGTAATATAACTGAGAGTAAATATTTTTTAAACACATCATCTAAAGCTGTATCCAGACTTGTTACAGTGCAATTTAACACTAGGCCGACCGCATTCCATTCGGCAGAACCAAGTTAACAGTGAGCACCAACTAGGCTACTGTGCTGAGCAGGTGGGGTTAAAAGTACCGACAGGAACCGCTGTTAACAGTTCCATCGCCAATTGGGAAATACACGGTACACAAGTTGGTGAGGTGCACTGTCGCTGCCTGCGGTAAGGGGTATGCATGAAAAGGCAATGACCAGCGAGACAAAACAGGTCACTCGCATCTATCTACCCATAAAGTAATGAGTAATCCACTTGTAAGAACAGGCTCCGGCTCTACGCCCTCTGATGTGACACAGGTTCTATTCAGACCTACTCCCAGGTCTATAGGCTTCACAGGTAATGGTCTTAAAGCTAAATCTAGTCCAAATAAAACAACCAACTGAGGGGCATTTAGCCGTATAATCAATCCAAACCCAAAATAGAATATCACAACTATAAGGGGTATTATTCAGAGCAATCTTACCATATAGTAATAAATCAAAATATTACATAAACTAAATTAGGGTACACAAATGTCACCAATTAAACTGAGTCAAAATTAAACAGCCCAAAGGGTCAAACACCACACAGGTGTGTATGGATTTGGTATCACCATCCTTCTTTGATTAAATTTACTGGTGTAAATGCAGTACGTAAATATCTCTTACTGACCCATGGTTGGGTCCCTAAATACTATAGGTTTCAACACATGCCTTGCAATAATGTAAGAGACAGTTAACCCTTTTCTTACACTCTAAGAATACCTAGTCTCACAGCATGCAGGGCAGGGTGTAGATGCTACTAGAGAATATGCATGCTCTCTGAAACTCAGACCACACTGAGGTCAAATGATCACCGTTGAGGGATGGTTAATTCCGGGAAAACTACCACATAAAGCCCATTTTTACCCTTAACTTGGTCACCAAAACAAGGTTTTCTATTCTCTACCTTGCCTTCACTAACTTCCGAACATGAACTTCGGCTGTCACACAACCAATAGACACAACACGTCAAATTACTTCTCGTCGTTAATTTGAACTTAAACCGTTCACCAATATGAAGGCTACACGTACTTTATGAAGTATATTATCAGAGTCTTTATATATCAATGAAAACGTCAAACAAAAATGGATCAGCCAAGTGGTAAATTCAATCCGTCAAAATCTAATAAAAATATTCAATTCCGGAAAAACTCAGCTCTCATTTTCATGACAAAAAGCCATGTTTTCTTTCAAAAAGAATCTGGCTGCTCTAATCCTTTAAACTAAAGACACAAATCCTGACAGACTATCGAACTAAATCGCAACCTTAACTCCTTCCGCTCCATTGTACCCACATATGAATATTTTTAGGTATACATGAATATACCATTCTATCCACATATGGATATTTACTCACCAAATATTTCTGAGTGTAAATATGGTTAAAATGGTTATACTTGGAATGTAAACCTGATAGGACATATAAAAAATAAAATTTTTACACACCGTAAAAGAGTCACTTTCAATGAATTAATGTGGTCAGTTATAAGTTGTATTAGATGGAGTAGTAAAAATAAGCATTTATTGGGTAAATTAAAATTGATCAACCAAATATTCAACTTTGCATGCAACATTTGATTTTGCAAGAGAAATTGGTAAGAAAAGGGTCTTGTAAAAAGTGTGCTATATGTAAGAGACGGAGTTTAAGAAATTAATACAAAAAACGTGCCTTGGTTATATTGATAAACCCCAACTATGTTCATTCGAACACTTTTAAAAATATCAAATTTGTATACCTCTTCAATTTTTGTCTCTGTGTTGTATTTGTACCTTCTTGCATTTATGTAATAAATTTTTTTGCACAGTTTTGTTTTTCTTCTACTGACACTATACATCACAGTTATGACGTTATGAATTCATAAAAATATTGTGAAAAGTACGATATTTAAAAGTCAAACAAAGAAAACATAAACGTTATTCCATACATTTACTGTATTCAACAGAAATTTTTAATATTAGATCTCTGTATATATTATCAGTCTCTATTTTTGTACACAGAACTTCTAAATTAAAAAATATGTCAATCATTTATATCAAACAAGAAATAATATAAATAAACACCTTTTGATTCCAAGTAGTAACATGAGTAATAACCTTAGAAGTATTAGTTATCCCACACCCAAGATTTATAATATTTTATCCACTAAAATAAAAAAAATAACTAATATAAAAAAGATTCAGTAACTTATGTAGGATATTTATTACTGAAAATTATGATAAATTTAAAATATTGTTTTAAATTGAAATCAAAAAAAAATACTTAATGTCATACTAAATTTATATATAGGAATATTTTCATTACAAGTCAATTAATAAATGTACGAATTGAAGGGAGTCTCAATTATGCAGATACCGGGGTTCAATGCCCTAGGTGCAACATGGAGAATCTTCTCAATTATGTACGTAATCACATAAACTATGTATATATAACATAAACTATTTATTTTAGACCATTTTGCAAATAAATAAATTATATCCATAAGTGGATACTCTAGTAAATTTCAAATATCCAATAGTGGATATTTTGGAATATCAATATATCCAGATGTGGATATTCTGTTATACTACTAACATGGTTTTTCAATAAAAAATGGCTTTTTTATCAATTATTCTTTCAATAACTAAATTAACATGACCTTTCTCTATTAAATAGTTAATAATTGAAAATTACAATCAAAAGTTAAAAACATGATGATCTGGTATATTACCCTATACCCAACGCTAGATAGTCTGGAGTGGAACGGGTTAAATATTACTCGATCAACATCCACATTGTAGAACTGAACCATAAGCCGAACACCATTGCATGTTCACAAAAAAGCTCACAACATTCCATCTAAAGTCGGTATTTCAAGGAACATCAAAGGATGCTACATTTGGCACAAAGTTTATTGGACAGTATAGCGAGCCGATATAGAACCTCACATGTGAAAGTTTAAGTAAGGTATTTGTAATAGTTATGTGAGAGGGAATGGATTGGTCAAAGACAAAATGTTTAGAGGAATTAAAAAATATAACAGAAGGAAATTTTATGTAATAAAATTAAACTTATTTATACAAATTTTATTCAGACTCAAGTTAATAAAGAATCAAATAATCAAAGAAATATGCGACATCACAAAATATTTTATAAACCTACTTGTACAATTTCGTTTGCCGCCAGCATCTTTCTCACTCTGTCTTCTTTGTAGCATAATAATAATATATGTCACAGCTGCTAATTTTAATGTCCATTATGCATTCTGAACTAAACTGAATTACAACACAACTTCCATCAGTAAAATATAGCCTAGCTAAATATTTAAGGTTTGGCTCGTTGTATGGTTAGTTGAAAATTTATTTACATGTAGACGCAAAGGTTGGCTCAATGTTTGGTACGAGGTTCAGATCGTGGTTCAGTTCGATACACTGGACGCAGATTAATATACGAATAATAACCAAATTTCTCTATCAAAACTAAAAATAGACAAAATTAAAATTTTTATTACGTAGAATTAGAATATTGTTATTTTCAAATTACTATTATTACAACAAATAGAATCTTGTATAGTATTTGTATTACAGTTCAATAAAGAAAAACGACAACAATCCTCAGGACAAGATATCTTAGTTGGTGAAAATAAAAGAAAAATACCAGAAAATGATTTAGAATTAATGAAAATATTTAGTAATGGTATACCTTGTTCATCTCATATTTTGCCAAACTTCTTTAAAGAACTGCCAGAAATTAAAGAAAGATATGACGAAATAATGATAGGATATTGCCAGGTACTTTTCATAAATTGTAGTTGTTAACATCTGATGAGAGCCAATCTTCATATTTAATAAATAAAATATTTTGGTGAGATCATTCTTATAAAGACTTTGCTTATGAGCGGGTTCCAAGTCTTATTAAAGAAGTAGAACAGACTCTAATAATACATTTTGTTGGTTTTGACATTATCATAGTATTTGTTAAATAAAAACAGTCACTTGATTACAAATTTGTGTCAAAAGTGAATATAAACATTATTGATGCATACAGCAAAAATTTTACTTGATTTTTAAAAATATTTTTGATTGTCTCTAGAGTGAGGAAAAATTACAGGTAAGTAGGAAATCTGTAATATTTTATAATAATTTTTTAAAAAATAATAAAACCTAAGCGTTCACCAAATTTACTTGACAAAAGGTGGGCTTTTAATATAACTTGAAGTTTGATGGACATATCAGGGTGTCATAAATTGTTTAGTGTTTTTGTGTATAAATTTTTGTATCACTTTTAAAATGTTTGATAGTTAACGTTATTCATTTGTTATTAATAAATATCAGTCATTTTCTTAAGGTCTTACTTATCACTACAACTTAACAAAATATTAGATGAGAAAACTGGTAATCATGTATTACTAGAGTTTCCTGATACAAAGACTTAAATATAGAAGCTGCAGCTACAAAAATTAGAGCTGTGTAATATGCAAAAACGGTTTGAACATTTGAAATCTGTTGACATCAGCCTCATACTGGAATGCCTTCAACTTATAAACTCAAACACGACGGACTTATATTTTGAAAATCAATAAATTATTATATTTATTTTATATTCAATTATAAATTGTTTATGAAAACCTTTCAAATTTATGTAATCCTATGTAGTATGTACATTATTTGTTGGAATGAATTTAATTGTTTTATTTGTTGAATCTTTTTTTTTTCAAGAATGTCATTATTTTATCTGTCATATTGGGTTGAATATTAATATTTATATATTTTTTTGTTAAAGAAATTCTTGAATAGAAAAAAAAAGCAATTTATTCACTATGTGAAAGAAAAAACCTGACATATAATTAGTTGAAAATGGTGAAAACATATGAGAAATAATGGAATTAATTAATTATCCTGAATATGATCCAGAAGATGAAAGCACCAACTTTGATTATACTGATAATATGAAAAAATCTAAATTTTGAGATATCGCCTAAAAACAAAGAAGAATCTTGATGATTGCATCACTGTACTAGGCTTTGTTAATTTTCTTAGTATAGTTGTGAATTTGAGCTTCAATCGCAGTTATATTTCACCTTCTAGTGGACAATAATGTCTACCTTTCTCAGGAGTATCAACAATTGAATTAACTAAAAAGTATGCAGTTTAAAAAATTTGCAATTGCATAATCAATATTTTTAAGTGCCAATGTTATTTCAGGAGTCAGAAGCAGGACCATCATCTCAAACAGAAACAGAATTTACAACAATTGTTAATAATTATCTACATTTCAAAGGTAGATGTCAAAAGTTGAGCATGCCCACCATTACCTAACAAAGAAGAAAGAGGACCGAATATTCAGCCGAATAATAATGAATTTCTTGGAACTTAACTGGATTAATTCTAAAGTTTCATTCACAACTTAAAAATTAGTGTTTGGATTTTTGTACCAGTTTGAAGTATATTATACTTTGAATTTAAGAACAACTTGTAATGTTGTTCTTAATCTAATTACAAACAATCCTAGATTTAAAAATCATATTTTGTACTTTGATAACTTCTATACATTGCTGTCAGTTACCGTTTTTCTAAGATGTCATTGCATTTATGCCTACTGTCATTTGACAAAGGTAAACAGCTCACTCTCAGAAAGGACATTATTGTTAAGAATAAGGGTATAATAAATCTATTTTGAATATTTTAGTTGAACTTTAATATTACATTTCATTATTAACAACAGTTAAACTAAACAAATTACAATGCAAACTAGTAACTCTACAAAAAATTAAAAATTAATGATACGAGGGATGCTGTTAAAACTTTGGTATGTGGGAACACTGCAGTTCGCAGGACAATTTACATACAAAATTTGTAAAGTTTGATATCTCTAATATCAAACAACTGTGACAGAAGGGGTGTATATAGAAGCATTCTATTACAGAATAATTTTAAAATAAACAAAATGCAGAAAACATGTGGATTTAAATCATGAACATTTTCTAGGAATGATTTTGTTTTATCGTCGATTGAAAAAAACTGCAAAGGAGGCACTATCAAGAACAAGCATGTTTCAGTGGTATCAAGAATTTAGATTCAGTCGTAATAACCTTAATGATAAAGTTCATGAAGATCGACCAAGGACATCAAAAACATCAGAAAACGTTGATGCTGTATGAGAAATAATAAATGCAGATCGTCAAGTAACTTATGTAAAAATTCAGTCATCCTTAGGCATCAACATGAAACAAAGAAATCAATTTTATGTGAGCACTTGGGTGTAAAAAATTATGTTCACAATGGATTCCCCATAATTTGACCGAAACTTAAAAACAGGCTTGTGCCAAATGGTGTCAAGAAACACTTAAACAGTTCATTGAACTCAGGTACATCAAATTTGATATATGACAGTGGTGTTAAAAGTTGGATCTGAACCTGACACAAAACAACAGTCCATTGTTGAAGCATTCAAAAATGGAATTTTAGGGGTGCCAACTTCAGAGTGGAAAGAATGTTAGAACAATTGGTTTAGTTGCATAAAAAATGTATAGAGTGTAAAGCGAAATATTTTTAAAAACAATAAAGCAATTTGTTTAAATTCTAAGTATGTTCGTTTTCTTCTATCGGCCCTCGTAGTAATAACAGTATTTTAATCACATAGACTAATGATTTTAAAGTGTTGACTACATCTCTAATTGTAATTGTAAATGTTGTTATAATGGCTACTAATTAATTATTTTATATCTTCATACACATGAATATAAATTCACTACATTATGAACCTGTTAATATAAATTTATAATTTGCAACTTATGACTCTGACAATACTAGACCTTTATAAGTTCAGGCAAAAGCTTTCAATCTCGTTCATGTATTTCATTCACTATTAGACCACAAATCTGGTCTTGACAACATTATCTCTTATATATTTTAAATTTAATTTAAAGTTACTTTCCCATACATATACAGGGTGTCCCAAGATAGATTAAAGTAATTTCATGGTCTTTGGGTAAAGTTTTCTAACAAACTATATTTACTGAGTCATGCAGTTCTTTTATTGCGTGGCTGCCTAGGTCTTACGATTTGACTCTACTAGACATTTTCTTTTGGGGTTATATTAAAGATAAAGTATATGTTGACGAACCTACTAAAAAAGAAGACATGCAAGAGAGAATACGATGTACATGTAGATCTATAACTCCACAAATGTACAGAGTATGACAGTCTATACCCAGACGATTGAATATGTGCATTCAAGAAGATGGGCACTTATTTGAACATTTAATATAAACATTAAAATTAAAACTTCCATTGTTGTTAAACTAGTTTTCTTATTATTATATGTTTGTAAAAAACTATTTTACTTTTTAGGTATTCGATGTTGCATGTTTTAAATAAGTATTATTTTGCTTTAACGCTTTAATTTTCCAAGGTGACTGCAACCACATCAAGCTTTCTATAAAAAGCAGGAAATATTAAAATATCGAAATATCTCTAAAACTATCATGAATAGGTATAGCATATACTTAACTAAAACTGTAGAGTTTATGACAAGCTACAATAATCATAAAAAATATAAGGGGGTGCTATTTAAAAGAATGGAGATTTTTGAGTTTGAAGTTATTCAGATTCATAAGTATATTTTGAGCACGCTGTATCTGTGAATTCAAATAATATTTAATTATACCCTAACTCTATCCCTGAACTTTCCACATACCAAATGTGGTTTCAGAATTTGTAAAAATAAGAATGCTAGATGGAATTAAAAACATTCTTGAAAATAAAGTATTTTTTCCAGAAGTCTTATTATCTCAAAAACTATAAGGTTTAGAGATATAAAACCCTTAATAAAAAAGTTTCAGAATTTCACATTGAATACAAAAAATTGGTTCATATATAGGGGGTTTTATTTAAAAAATCGAAACCGATCGAAGAATTCCAAGCGGCCTTATCTGCAAAACGTGCAAGCGTTTAACAAGGTAAATTTTAAATCTTCTTTTTACATCCAAATATCGAAAATAAAAACTATTAAAGCACCCAAAAAATAAACTTGTCAGTGGCATAGCCAATGATACTAATTCTAAAAATAAATTAAATATTAGTATCAAAATGAATAAATTTCTAAATCTTACAAAATTCTAAATAATTCTAAGGAATATATATCAGATTTATGAGATTTATTCAATAGTTTCGAACAAAGTACAGTGAAAATTGTCTAAGCCGAACACTGGAAAAACCGGAATCCTGCTTAATCTGGAAAATATGTACGATCCCGTCAAAATTATAGGGAAAATACATAGACTAAGTTAGAAACTGCTTAATGCGAATACGGAAAGGAAATATAGATCTGATGGAATAAATTTAACCTGAAAAATATAGAAAATTGTGTCCCTCTAGTGCCTATGTCTGCATATGTAACATAAATAATATCAATGCTTTTAACATGCCTAAATTCGTATGTATTTCTTAGAAGACATTAAAATTATATTGTGTATTAAATTTAACTGTGGGACTTTTAATGTTATTAACAAACTTCAAAAGGCATTTATTCATACTATTCTTGCAAAAATGCAGAATTAACACTTTCTTGAAACGACTCACATGCACTTTCAACCCTAAGTACGTACGTATAATGTGCAATTTATCGATGCAGTTACAAGTATTCTCGTGGTGTTTGAAGCTAACACACCACGTCCACGAATAAAAAAATTGTTTTAATTTTTTAAACCATTTTAAGATTGTTATTTTTAACTAGATTTTGTATTTTTTTTTAAATAAAAATGAATCTCATACAGGGTGTCCAGCGATTCTAACAAAAAACATTCAAGCACATTTCAAGGTTTTCAAGGCAAAATAATTTAAAATTCAAGGTTGGCTCATTTAAGTAAGCGA
>JAHWXV010115205.1:0-17949 GCA_024586415.1 Phrixothrix hirtus
TGACATTTCTGTAATAATGAGTTTCCATTTTGTTTTGTCGCAAAATTTTGATTAGAAGCGGAGATATATTAAAAAACCCTTTTTGGGGGTGAACTTTGAGAGTGGTTTTCATGTCTTAAAACTGCTTTACAGCAGATAAAAAAATATGTGTCATTTATTTTTTGATGTTCTACAACATATCAAAAAATAAATGACATAGTTGAGTTCGGGTTGGGGCCCTTTCCTTGTTAGTAATACACAAATTAAAAAAGAAGTAATCAAAAAAATTAAAGCTGATTGCTATTTATGCTTGTTAAGAATCTTTTACTTTCACACCAATCAATTTTAAAAACAGTTTCTACTCGAAAATTATCTTCTCTCTTGACGTACCGGAATTTATCTCTTGCTATTGTAGCGATATAGTTGGGTGTGATGAATAAATGTTATTAATTTTTATAACAGTTGAGGGAGTACCTACTACTTGTAACAACTATAAGGACATATAAGCTTCAAATATACAATCACTTAATGAAAAATACTATTCCGACAGGGTCTGTATAAAGTTCAAGAAAATTATTTATTTGGGAAAATATTTAAAACAGGTTAAAGCTACATAATCTCTTACAGTCCAGGTATTCATACAGACTTCCGCATTATAATTAATTATGTAATAAATGAATAATTTTACGCAATTTACTGTTAACATAAGTATATAGGTATTGAAAACCATTTAATTTAGTTTCAGTTAATTACGTTATTAATGAATCTATTCAATATTTATTTGTAATTTGTAGTAAACTGTAAATACATTTAATAGCAGTGATTTGAATAATGTCTTGGAAATTACTTTAAATGAAGTTAGCTAGTTTAATAGGCATTAATTTTCAAAGTTCTCTAATTCTGTAAAATATATTAACCAAGATAATTGGAACTAAGCGAGATTTAATCAATAAATTTGTATATACGTACCTTACATCCTTTCTGTGTAGTGATAAAACCTAATAAGTCGGTTATACTTTTATTGAAATAAATTTGTATATACGTACCTTACATCCTTTCTGTGTAGTGATAAAACCTAATAAGTCGGTTATACTTTTATGGAAATCAGCATTCAAGTACAATGTTGCTGTTTTATTGAATTTTCTGTTATTTCTAGTATTTGTTACATTCTTTTCCTCATGTAGATGTAAAATGGGCTTATCTTTTTAAATACTCTGTCAGGTTCGAATCAGCAAATGACATAAAATGAACAATAATACTGATTGAGCTCAATAAAAGAAATATTTATAATCTACAAACGTAAAATTAATATACGAAATCATGACACAGCTTAAAATAATACGTCTTTTGTAAATATAATTCGCGATTGCGCTAACAATCACGCGATTATCCGTCACGTCATAGCGATTAATCGGAGATTTATATTCGTTTTCCAACGCAACTCATTCACTTTTATGATTTGTGTTGCTATGGCTAATTATTTTGAATTTATATTATCAAGCTAGTAATTGTTTTTATGGATTTATCATTTCAAATTTCAAAATAATTAAGTGTAATTTAAAAGCATTAAAAACTAACAAAGGTGAAAATCTAAATATCTGGTTCTTGTCCGTCATTTGAAATTTTGAGGTTAAAATAAACTAATCACACTAAGCACCCCGCTAGGCTGATTACTGCGACTCATAATCATATGAATTGCGATTACCCTTTTCAAACACAATTATTTTTAAGCACGCATAGAAGTCGTGGTTTAGCAATATGATTCACAATCGCGCTACAATCGCAATCGCAATGTATATTTACAAAAGTACCTAATAACTTAACATTTTGGTTTGTGAAATAGTAAACTTAAAATATCGGTTATGTGTAGACAGGTGCATCGTGAGTTCATTGCCATTTTCAAATTACAGCTAGTCAATGTGGTAGCAAAGGATAAAACATATACATACGACGGTCACTCCGTTTCCACTGAGATACTCTAAAATATGCACGTACTAACAAACGGAAAGGATTCGCCATGTCGAGAGCAGTGTCGCGTCTATTTTCAGCAAAACGGACTATTTCATACGTACGATTTTTTAAATATAGTGACATGAATAAATTCCTTTCAAGAAGTTTTTAACTAAACATTACTTTTACGACATTTATAGATTTTAAACTTATGTGCGTTACAAATAAATTTGAAGTTCAAGGTTGTTATTAGAAATAAATTAAACATATATCTAACCCCTCGGCATATTAATTACCAATTATGTAATAGCTGATTATCAACAGTCAGTAACAACTCTGCAACACCTGACAATTAAATTGTATTAAATATGTACATACTTATTACGTACTTACTATTCAGCTGTCAGAGAAATTAACAGGGGAGATTAACAGTAACAAGTTTTCTTCGGAGAATTTTTTGAATAGCTGTCCTTGAACTGGAAAGCATGTTAAAGGTCAAAATAAATTGCATGTTGTATTTTATTTAAAAGTTATCGACAATAGAGAGGCAAATTGACAACTTGGGATAGAAAATGTCTGTCCATGTCCGTATTAGAGAGTGTCGATAATATATAGAGTTATTTTCTATATACTCTTATATAAACGAATTGGGATAATGGAAAGTGTCCAAAATAAAGGAGTGTCCACAAAGGGGGATTGCTCACAGACAGAGGTTTAAAACTTTAAAAAAACCAATTCCGAGAAAAGATAAAACGGAAATAGACAGGATCAAACCTAATTTGAAAATAAACTCCTGTGTTAATTTATGAACTAAAGAAAACTATCTCTCCAAAATAAAATTTTTATTAAATTTATAATAGGACAATGACGGTTGTTTTATCGAGAAAAAACATATTAAAATATAACTAACGGACGCTCTAATCTTAAATGTGAGTATATCAAAAGCTGCATACATATCTAACCGAATGAATACTGCATCCAGTTTTATGTATTCGATGTATCTCTACTAATAGCAACAAAACTAGCCCCGGTCCTTACAAGAAATTAAATGAACTTTTTGGATAAATTCAGATTGGTGCACGAGGGCTACATCTCGGAGCAACCTTTAATAATATTTTAAATCAGTTAAGTAGTATTAAATTAAAAAAATCATTCAATACTTTTTATTATGTCTACTTCGGGATTGTAATTTGGCATGTAACTAAAGCATTTTACGCTCTTCAGCTTTACGTGTAAGTAAATCTGTGATATGATCTTCTGCAACGTTTCTTTTTAATTAATTTACGTCTTTGAACTGTTGGGTATTTCATTGTGAAATCCGTAAAATTTGGTTATAAAATTAAAATGTAACATTTCAACTAAGTGCGCCCTTGCGTTTTGCGAATATGTGTAGATAAAACGCTGCGAAAGGGATGCGAATTTTAATGTTAGTGTTTAGAAGACCGTTTATTGTGGAAGGTCGTCTAAAGTTCCGCAGTAAAATTTATAATTATGGTGTGTTACATTGTTTATTGGTTTGTTTCTTTTGGTTATATCGTGCCGTGTTACATTACCACAGGTAAGATTGTATTAGTTTGTTTATGTCATGATTAATACCATCATTAATTATAACAACTAGTACCGGTTGGATGTAATAAACATGATTGTTCCAAATTCATAAACGTTGAAAGGAAGTACTATTTATTATCATCTGCTGCTTCCTTATTGGAAAATTCAAGTAATAAAACATGTTAGTCAAGTTTGTCAACGTCATAAAATTGAGCAGAAAGGTCCGGTTGGTTTTTTAGCGCCTCGTGCGAGGCCCAGTCGAGCCTGGCAGGTTTTATGCGTTGACCTTGTTGTCCGTTGTCTCGGTCTACAAAAGGTTTTTCTTATATCTTGGTAATTGCCGATGTGCTTTTCTTCCCGTTGCGTGGTGCTACTGCTGCTGCCTTGGTATGGTGTGTAGAAGATAATATTTTCTTGGTGTATGGGACGCCCCAGTATATTATATCCGATACGGAGTTCAGTTTCGTAGTCATCAGTTTACGGATTTGTGCAATCGGTATCATACTAAGGTTCTCTTCACCGCGAAGTATAGGCCTCAAGCAAATCCGCCGGAACGAATTAAGCGTGTGCCGAAAACCACGTTATCCTCCTACTTACCTAAAAATCAACGCACTTGGGACAGAAACTTGTTTAAAGTTGGTTGTGCCATTAGAACGTCTCAGCACGAAGTAATCGGAACTACGCCTTTCTGCGCTCTGTTTGGGCGTGCACATGTTCTATATGGAGATTCTTGTGGAAGACCTCCAGAAAATAACGACTAGATTGAAGATCCTGATCGTACTTTGAATTTTGAAAATAGAGATTTTGCTGTACTTCATAAAGATATTAATCGTAGGTTAAACAGGCTTATGCTAGAAATGCTAAGGTATATAACCTTCGGCGACACGAAGTAACTTGCACCGTAGGTGATCTAGTTTTAAGAAGAAAAAAAATATATATCAGACGCTACTCAGTATTTTTCCAGTAAATTGGCTTCTGAATTTGTTGGTCCGTTTCGCATACATAGGAAAAATTCTCCTTATATGTATGAGTTGTACAACGAACACAACAAATTAAATGGGGTTTGGCATGTTTCAGATCTTAAGGCGTTTGTTGTCGATGAAGGACAATTAACTTTTATTAACCGATTTTGACTATTCTCGATTCTGAACCTTAAAACCAAGATAAGTTAATGGCTTTATTGCTAAGATTTAACTACCTTTAATGTTTAATTGATTAACAATATTCTTTAGTTAGTTTTTGGGAACACCGTTCCTTTCCTTTACGTTACATTTACGTACTTCAGGAAAAGGTCTAGCGTTGATTCATAATTAGCTTTGCTAATAATTTTTTTAATTTGGGGATTTATTTATAGGTTAATATTCACACTTGTTTTTTTGGTTCTTTAGTTGCTTTGTTCGTCTTTATTTGCTTTAATTTAGTTTTACAGTTATATAACGGTTGGTAATGTTTGGTACAGACCTCTTAGTTAATAGTTCTTGTTTGTCATGGCAGGTAGTCTTATTCTTTGGTTATCCTTATACATTTTGTAATGCATAGAGTTACAACTCTAAATTTTTCCATCAGTTTTCGCCAAGGATTAGTCACTGTTTGGGTTGTTTCCCCAGTTTATTAGTGCTTTTCTCGGTTTAGTTTGAACGAGTACTCTACTCTTTTTGGTTCTTGTTTCTTACGTATTGTTGGGGTTTGTTTGTATACAGACTCATCAGTAGTATTTTGCGGTTTAATTGGCGTTTACCTTTTTATTTAGGATGTCCTTCGGGTTTAACTTATCTGCTTACTGTAACCACAGACTTCGAATTTTTGTGGGTCGATTTGTGCCTCTACTTGGTGTTGGGACTATTTGAGTTAGTTCTAGTTGGTGTGTTTTGACCTTATTTTGGGCCATGATTCTTTCTTTCCAATTTAGACACTTTCTAGTTCTTTAATTCGATAGTTTAAACTTTTGGGGAACTTATGTTAGAAATTCTTTAGCCGTCAGTCTAGACTATCGTTTCTCTTCGTTATTTTGGGTTAATTAAAGTCTTTTAGGTTCTTCGCCTGGTAGTTTGCATATTTTGGCGAGCTTAACTTCGCAATTCCTTTTGACCACTTCTAGTGTTGACTCTTTCACTTTACGACCTTCCGTCAGAATGGGTTCATTTATTCCATTTTTGTCGGGTTGCTTACGTTGTTGAGGTGGGAGGTGGGAAATTTGTAACGTTTTCTTTCTAATTATGGGTATTTTATTGAATTTTGATTTATTAAAGTGAATTAATTAATTTAGGCCTTTGAATTGTTGGGTATTTCATTGTGAAATCCGTAAAATTTGGTTATAAAATTAAAATAATAATGTAACATGTCAACTAAATGAGCCCCTGTGTTTTGCGAATATGTGTAGGTAAACGCTGCGAAAGCGATACGAATTTTAATGCTAGTGTTTAGAAGGTCGTTCATGGTGGAACGTCATCTAAAGCTCCGCACTAAAATTCCTAATTATAGTGTGCTACATTGTTTATTAGTTTGTTTCTTTTGGTTATATCGTGCCGTGTTATATTACCACGGGTAAAATTGTTTGAGCTTCTTTATGTCATAATTAATTACCATAATTAATTATAGCAACTGGTACCGCTTGGATTTAATAAACATGATTGTTCCAAATCCATAAACGTTGAAATGAGGTACTGTTTATTATCATCTGCTGCTTCCTTATTGGAAAATTCAATTAACAAACCAAATTAGGCTTGGCAATATGTATATGGATAATTCCGTCAAGGCGTAGTGGAATTGTTGATATTCATGGTATAGAACCACATCTGACAAGCCATACGTGCCGATGTTGTCGACGCCTCTCTATTACGCGGAGCCGAGGTTAGTTTCGTCTTTGTTAATTGTCAACATTGCAATCCCCACATGTTAATAACAGCTAAAAATTCAACATTTTACGATAACAGAAAAGCATGTTACCAATTGATGTCCTTTACATTTTGAAAATAACGTAATGATAAATTATTTAGTTGCGGAAATGAAAATTCATTAGCTCAATTATAATATATTGCACGCCATAAGAATCAATTGTAATTATAGAATTTCACTTTGAATAGAATCTTTCAAATAATGTTCTCCGCTACCTTTTTAGTTACTACCTTCATCGATAAAAATTGAATTCGATATTAAGTAAATTTTAGAGTTACTTGTTGAATTAAAGTAAATTGTTTGTTTGATTTTTGTATGCACAAATTATGAAATAGAATATATCGTAAAATTTTCTAGATTATTTAGTATGGTTTATGTACAGAGTGTTGCAAATGAAAATTTAAACGACGAAAAGTTCAGTTACTGCTTTTGCAATTAATATTTGAGTACTTCAATAAAAGTAAAAGGTACAGAATTTATTTAAGCTCTATTTTAAGTTACTGTTTTGATATTTTACTTTCTTATGTATAGCTACAATATATGTTTTTTGAAATTTGCAACTTATAGCACCTGCCAAGTTATAATGTTAGAATATCGATAACAACTATCAACTAATCCTTCTTCTCTAACGCCTTTGATGTTAGACGTTGTCTACCTAACGCTATCAGATCGTTCACAGTAATTTTGATTACCATTTTGTTTTTAAAAATTAAGCGTTGTAAGCGTTGTGCCTTGTTTTCGACTATTCTAAGGTATCTTATTTTTGCGAATGTTAATTGTAACATAAATTTCTTATCACTTATAAGTATCGGGTGACCTAGATCCCGTTAAGGCAAAATTCAATAACCTAGTTTGTCATTTTGGTGTTCCGGAAGGGATAAAAATTTAAAACTTAGTTTTAGTAACCTTTGTTATTTCTTTCTTTGACTGTTGTTATTTATTGCCGAACTCGCTTGCGATAATAAACGAATGTTTTGTTGTACTTCAATTGCATTTTATTTCTTGTTCCAAGAACCTAACTTTTTTTAGGTTAGAGCAACACCAGGACTCAGAAACCGTCGTAAGCCTTGTCGTGTGAGGTGTACGTACGAGATAGGGTGGTACAGACGACTGGCGCCCTTGCAGGTGTATGTTTTCTTTCCCTTCCTATAGTTACCATCTGCGAGTTGTGGACGAGAGCCAAAACCACCGCAGCAAAGCCGCCCATGTCCACCTCCGGTTAACTTTTACTCAGCAAACCCGCGTTAAACTTAATTTTCTTTTGCAATACAAACAACCGAAGGGTTGCTGTAAAATCCTACGTTGCATTTAATTCACCTTGAAAACTCTATTATTAATTTAGTTAACCTCAATTCTGCATATTTTGCGTTTTATGTTGTTATTTATTGTTTTATATTTGTTTTTATAAGTGTTACTTTATATTAATGTTTTTGTTAATTTAGTTATCTATAAATCATTGTAAAAATTAATTAATCTTAATTTCCATATCATTACGAAGCACTATTTGTTTCCAATCATTGGTGTAATTTGTGTTGCCTGATTTTAGGCTATATTAATTCAATTAACTGTATTTTTCAGTATCTAGTGTGTTTCATTTAATTTTTTCTATTTAATGTGTTCTAATTAGTACAAAATTTTTATAACTTGTCAATAGCTTATCCCCTTTTGGAATTATCTATACCCAATTTAGAGAATTAAAGAAGCTTTCAAATGTTGTGCGACACGACTCTACTTGCAATTTTAAAATTGGATGCGCTTTTGTTTATTTTGTTAACATATATATCATCAAAAAATAGTTGAAGAGGGAGATCCTAGTCACGCACAATATATGTTTAATTGCCTAAATGACCGACACCGCACATTTATGGTGTCATATGGGTATATATTGTACTATTCCTAAAATTCCAGTTGAGAACATTAATTATCAACATTTCAGAATAATTAATACAGAATTTCCTTAAAAATTTTATATTAGATGTTAACAGAATAGAATTATCGTTGAAATTTCTTTGTATATTTTAAAAATTACCCATATATTAAATTAACTTGTCGAGTATTATTATTCTATTATTCAATCAGGAATCTTACTAAAGGAATAATTACAACTTTACTTTTACAAATAATCAAAAAAATTCATTAAACATCATTTCATATTAAATAAAAATTGATTTTCAATTCGATAAGTTATCTTAAATTGTAAGTCTATTGTAGTATATAGATGTAGATTATCTCACCTTTCCAATTTCACACTTCTTTCATCTGCACCTTAAAGGTAACCTGAAAGGCTAGATTTATCGTGAAACTTAGAATGTGTTGATTTCTTTCCAAAAACAGATAGTCCTGAAAACTTTTGTCCTAAAGGAAACGGCTATTTAGACGAATTCCACAGCAGATACCCGCCCATTATTACACGTTCAGCTTGTAACACTCTATTGGAAAAGTCTAAAACATTTTCACTGCGCCTTAAGCAATTCCACTAATTACTTTTTATCTAATGGCCATATCAAATGAATTTACTGTACTTTTACGTCTTAATATCTATATATTATTTTAGAACTAAATAGGTCAAACACAAAAACAGTTTTTAATCAAAAAAACAGTTTCATATATTGAACTATAATTTAAGAGCGCTAACGAAACAATATCTTCAAGGCAACAAATATTTAGATATCATTATCATTTTATATAAAAAATAGCTCAAATAAAACCAGCTATCTGCACTATTTCAATATTTTACGATAAAATAATCGATGGTAAATAGTAAAAAATCATAATTTGTATATTTCAAATATTATACTATTTAAAATGTATTTATGAATCTAATAATTTCAAATGATTGTTATGATTGTTATTATTTAGAACACCTCTTATTTTCTATATAATTCTATATAATTTACCGATTTATTCGAATATGGTCCAAGAGTTCATTATTATTGGTATTAATATATTAAATTAGATATAATGTAAATAACGAAAAATAACAAAAATACTAAATACAAAATTAATCACGCGATATAAGCTTTAATTCTATTTCTGACACTATCGTGTGAACTACAGATCTGGAACTTTAATTAACTTCTTTAGTTCTAAAGAGCACTTATGCTAACAATACATCTCTCGCTAAAGAAATACATCGAAACAAGTATCGGAAAACACAAAAACTTTTATTCGAGTAAATAATTACGGTATTTAGCTAATTCAAAAACTTTATGGATCTGTCGAGGATTTTCATGTACGGAATATACTTTAATGAAATGATATTTAAGATGTAAACGTTTTAAATCTATCTTAGTTCTATTTTAAATATTTAAAACAACGTTCAGGTAGGATAGCATAATGTACTACATCTACACACATTTGTCAAGAGGGAACTTCCAACTAAACTATCAATATTACATCAAGGGAACTACTAAGGTCTCTAGACAGTGGGTAGATTTGGAGAAATTGAAATAGTGAACATCTATATGTATTCAGAAGGTGCAATAAATTGTCATTTGAACTTGAAAGATATCGTTCAAGGCTTTATAACAAATAAAATGTTTTGTATAGATTTTTGACTAATAAGTTTATGTAAATACTAATAAATTTGAAACTACTACTTCGATAGCTATTCATGTTTTATTGTGTATATGTTAGCACCATTAATAGAAATCGCTTAATATCTGAAAAATGTATTCATAGCTACTATTAAAATAATAAGTATTGATGGTTCACCTTCAAACAAGTTTATTCAAAAACGGCGGGACCAATTTTTGTGTAATTTTTACAACTTATCAATAAATCATTTTTTATTATAATTGAGAAGTTTCGTTTTGTTACCTTAAGACATTTCGTAGATGTTATAAATTTTTTACAAAAAAGTGGAATAATTTGGCGTGTTCTCAGAATGCTTATATTGAAAAGTTTATAACTTTGATATTGGTGAACAAAATTTAACGAAATTGGAACAGTATTCAGCTCAAACCTTGAAAAAAGACGGTGTATATTACAGTTTGGTTTCTCTATTTTTTACAAAAAAGGTAAATTCGCCGCAATCCGTTATTTATGATAGAAATTGAATATTTCCTGTCCTATAAGATGTATTAACATTATTTGAGCAACATAAGTTAATTGGCTTTAACAAATTATTAAAAGTTGTCCTATAATTGAAAGTGAAAGATTTTGAAAAAGATGCAAATAACTTCTGTCGATGTGTTAATTCGTAGCTAACAGCATTGAAGTTCATTCTGAGGTAAGCGGCAAACATGTTTCTGTTAAAAATAAGGTAGCGAAGTCAAACGCAGCTTTTAACATAAAGGATGTTTTGGAACTTTGTCGATCAATCATACAAAATGTACAAAAAGAAGTTTGGGCTAATTGTGTTAGTCATGCTATGAAAATTGAAGAAAAGTATAGGATGAAGGAAAAGATCATTGATATCTCCATAGAACTATTAATCATTAATGTGCAAGGTGAGGATGATACTGATGAGGTAGATGGTGAAAGTACTGACACTGAAATCAATGAAGACTTTGAAGAAAATGTTTGTATGTAACGGCTATCGGAATATAACACTTATTATTTATTAACCTCCCTTGGGTTAGGCTACGGTCTCACAATGTTACAATTAAATATAAATAATAGTAGAAGTATGGTGCTTTTTACTGTAGTTGTTAAAGCGCTTTGCTATAAATTGTAAAAACGTATACATATGTTATAAATAAATATTTGTTATACCTTGTACGTATAAATAGTTACAAATAAATAATTACATGCAGGTAGAGTTTCTTAACAATTTTATTATTGCGCCGCTTCTGAGTAATAGCAGTCTCTGGATCATTGAAACACATTATCCGCCCACAGTGTTGCTTTGGTTTACGCTCCCGCCTTCCCCTCGCGGAGTGTTTCCCGAGCGCTCTTTTGCATAAACTTTATTATCTCTACAGGTCTTCACAATTTTTCATCTAAGTAGATCTTTTATTCTTATGTGTTAGTTTCTCTACCTGTATAATGGGTAGAAAGAATAATTTCAATGCCTCTTTAAATGAGCGAAATAGAGTCCTTCGCAATTATTGATTGTAATTTCGTTATTAATAACTGGATAGCAGTTGTTAGAACTATATAATAATATCCAGTCAATTATATATCCAAGTATAAGCCGGTTTGGATAAATGGTTTTTGTTAAATTAATTTTTGACGTGCGACATTCTTAAAACTATCAATGAAAAACACATTTTTTAGAACATATTTTACATTTACCAGTTAAAATTCAGCATAATTATGCAAAACTTAACTGTTATCAAAACAAACTTGGTCGATCTAATGCGGTTTATTAATTTCTGAAATACAAGGTTTGAAAGTGAACCGCCAATACTTATTATTTTAATAGTAGTTATAAACTACTAAAATCTGGAAAACCCCAAATAAATGTCCATCGTACATTCGCAACTCAAAATGATTAATACTAGTTTTTTTGCATTGAGAAAATTTATAAAGTCGTTTTAGTTTTAACTTTGTTGTAATGTCGCAAAAATAACATTAATCAAACAACTTTTAATGTTTTATTGTTTATTAATTGAAACTGTTGTATTTTAAAAAAGGTTAAATAAAAACTAAGATTGAAGATAAAAAAGAATAATTTCGTAATCTTATAACAAAATCTAGGAATAGAGGAACGTTTGAAAGGATTGTAATATATTCGTTGCAACAAGATCTGGTATTATGGCACTTAGAATTGCATGAAATAGGTTTTTAAATTTAGCAACAGAATAAAAATCCTTGTAATGCGTCAACAACCTCACTGCAAATGTATAACGGATAAATTATATCGTAAATGCTTAAAACTAGTTTTGAAAACTTCATATTGTTCAATATCCATTCTTAAGTGTTTATTTTGAGTGTTGTGCATTTCATTCGATTATTATTAGTGCCGAATATTTATCTCGGGTAATAAGCGAATTCTAACAGTAATACCAACTTATATGTATATATAGTTATGATTTATTTTGTAAGTGAGGTTATGTTGTTAAAAAATAGGGTATTATCAAACATTTTAAGGTCACTAAAACAAATAAGTATAGAAAGTACAGTAAAGGATGCCTTACTTTGAATTGAATTTGTAATTTTATTTTATTAATGAATTACTTTAATTTAATAAATCGCTATGTTTAAAGTCGAACGTTTTATTTATTACAGTTTAATATAAAACGCGTTTACAAGTTAAGAACAGCAATCCGATTTTCAAATTGTGGACACCGCTACTTAGGGAATTAAAACGGCTTTCAAAGATAATGCTGCCCTCCCTCGTGTATTAAAAAAATGTATGCGCAATGTATGCACTATCATCCTGAATCTGTTTCCAACATATAAATATGTCGTCAAAGGATAGATGATGCCGTCCTATGTAAGATATTTTTGATGGGACCCCTCTATCTCAAAGGTCAACAGAGTAGGGGTCATTAATCGCACACTGTATATTACGGCCACTTTTAGAATAAAATATTATTAACTCTCTTTTACTATAAGGGTTACATAAAAAACATGTTTCTAGAGATACACTCTAATTAAACCTATTCCTAATGTTAGTTACTAACAGTAAGTTAATCTCTTTTCTGTAAAGCACGAAGTAATTATACATATATAAACGAATAGAATAGCAAATAGTTTTGTATTTTTAGATAACTAACGTTTACACCAATAATTAGTAAGTATATATTCTTTTACAATTACACTAATCAACTTTTAAATTATTTAGATTTAGTAATAAGAAAATCAATTAGTTCTGGTCATTTCGATAGCTTATTTAATTTAATATATACACAATCTATATCATACATGTCAATCAAAATTTATTAAACTTTTGACAAACTGGTTAAAATGCTTCTTGCATTTTAAACATATTTATGAATTTATGATTTGAAATTAATTATAACATCTTACTTGAATTAGATTAACGAAATTTGTACCTCAAAATTACAAATCATTAAAATTTACTTAGTTAACTAAATTGGTTTGCAGCTGAAAGTTCTTATTTTAGTGACCATTTCTGTCCTGGTGCTTGAAAGCTAGAGAAATGTGCCCTCTTCTATATCCTTAAGCTTGATGAAACGTTATATAATTTTTATATAGCAGTGGTAAAACATTATGCATTTTTTAATATTCATTTATTATTCAAGTTACGTAAATATGTGTGGAATTCAAATAAACTGTAATCATAGTGTATTGCCAATAATTGGAAAATAACCCTGAGATACCTAACGATTTCAGGTGTCAATGTACGGATTCCAGCACGTTAATTAAAGAATCTTATAGAAAAGCTTAAATAGGTAAGACGTGTGAAGCCCTATGCAACATGATGTAACCAAATAGAGTAATTCATTCAAGAACATAGTATTAGTAATGTATTTGTCTATCGTTATTTCATAACAGTTATCTTAGTCCCTACAGAAAAATCCCATAGTAATTATAGGGCGACGAATGAATAGTAAAAAGTATGAAATAAATAGTTCAATGTACAAGGAGAACCTTTGACGTAAAAAGCCAATAAAAGGTAATTAAGCCAGACTTTACACGGCGAACATGACAAATTATTAAAGTTATGCATGACAAATCAGGGATGCAAATTAGAAAGTTAGAAAATAGAAAAGTGCAGAGGCTGAAAATAAAATTATAAATACATACCAGGAAGTGATATCGATACAACGGACTCTAGAGAAGAAATTATAGTCGCTCAAGCAGCGAGTGGCGCTGCAAACGCAACAGTAGCGAAAGATGAATTACCGAGAAAGCAAATTACAATGATATATGTACTCTTATTTATTACAGTTATAGTTGTAGTGTATGGAATAAAGGCACTATGCAATCGTTTCAAAACAATCGTTCGGAAAGGAATTGGGAGAAGCGAATTAAACGGATGTACACTAACGGCGTAAATCCAGACGCTATAATCAAAAATGTTTGTTTACAGGGGAGTAGCATTAGATCGGAGTCAGTGAAAGTTAATTAAGCCATTAAATAAGATTCACAATGGTACGATAAGTATGTTGGTACTAATAAATAATAAAAGTGAAATAAACTTACCCTTACGCACGTCCAAGAACACAATTGTAAAGTACCAGCGCGAGCTGAAAGCATTCTGTTTTTAGCAGAAATCGTTAAGGAATACAGTGTAGTTATATGTCAGGAAATGTGTAAAGGCGTCTATCTAACATTAACTACAGTTAAACGGCATAAAGGAAAAATGACCTTAAAAATAGTGAATACAAGAGAATCGGACATTATATTAAACAAAGTCATGCCAAAACACCATTTCTTAACAGGCTATGAAGAATATCACCTGCTAAAGTTGAAACCTTAGTGAATTTATTAAACATCAAAAATTTACACTTATAGGAGCAAATTTTGATAGAAAATACAAGCGCGAAATACAATGACATGTTTAATTTACGAGGAGGCAAATTAACCGCAACTGACTTATACAAATAGTGTATTAAGTTAAACAAAAATGCGACTACAGTCTAGAATAGGTATAATAGGTAATACAGAATACGGTAAGGCTTTACGTTATGCCGTATTACCAAAAAGTAGAGTTGAAATACGAGAGACAAGGAACGTTGAAAAATGACATTATAGAAGAAACAACTAATGCGTTCTCATTAAGCATTTTGCTTGTTCCCAAAATACCGAACAATAAACTAAGGAAATGGAGATTAGTAATAGATTATGTATATAGCACTAAATCAAAAAATTCAAGATGATAAATGTCCATTATCAAATATATCGGAAGAATTAAAATCAGTATTGGTTCAATTTATTCTTGAACGTTAGATAATAGTCAAGGATATTATCAGGTAGAATTATTACCGTAGAGCAGGGCATATACAGCTTTTGTTACAAACGAAGTGCAATATCAAATGAAAAGGCTACCAATAGGTTTCAAAATGAGTCTTCATGCTCATTATGACTAATAGAAGTATAAATGTTAAGTATAAACTATGAACTATGTTTTGTATATCTGGATGACCTCATTTTTATTTACCAGGAACCTACAAGAACACAATAAAAGTTTGTTTAAGGTATTTGAGCGACTACAAAAGTTAATTTAAAACTAAATCCAACAAAATATTTATTTTTGAAAAAAGACATCCTCTATTTAGGTCACATGATATCATCAGAAGGAGCACTGCTGGATACAAAAAATGCGAGATCTATCAGGGATTATCCTATCCCAAAAAATGCCGATGGGACTAAACTTTTTTCGCATTCGCGAGCTTTTCTAGAAAATACATGATAATAGAACTAGTCGTTAAAATTATAACATTATAGTGTATAATATTAATGCAGCTCATTATTGCAATGTAGCCTAGAAAGTCCAAGTGTAATATAACAAAATGATAAAACTTTATGAAAGGTAATTTTACTGCTAAACCCAATAGAATCAACCATTTTGCTCAAAGCAAATTCTGTCAAAAAAGGAGGGAAATGTAGTAGTAAAACATTATACATTTTTTAATATTAATTTGTTATTCAAGTTTTGTAAATATGTATGGAATCGCCAGTAACCCGAAAATTACCCCATGATACTTACGTATTGGGCGTCAATACACTTATTCTACAACGTCAATTAAAAAGAATTATAGCAACGCTTGAAACTCTACGGTAGCAAAATGTAATCTAATAGAATAATTCATTAAATAATAATGTACTATTTTTTATAACAAATATCTCAGTCCCTACAGGAAAATCCCATTGTAATTATAGAGCGATAAACCAATAATAAAAGATACGAAATTAACAGTTCAATGTACACGGAAAGCTTTTGACGTACAAAGCCAATAAGAAGTAATTAAGCGATGATTTATAATATTATATGCTTTAACCTACTTAGAATTTAATTTGATATTTAGTATTTTCAAAATTGTTATAGGTACTTCAAAAATAAATACGTAGTTTCAGTTATTTACTATAATTGTTAAAATAGATTTATTTTACCCACTGTGATCGATAAAAGATTTGTCGTCAAATTGGTATTACCTCCAAGATCATGTAAGAAGGTCTATTTCTAATTAACATTCAAAAAAAATCTGGTACTAGACAACACACGACTTTCTCTTTCGCATTTTATATTATTTTACGTCCTTGACGTTAGTTACTTTCCAATATACCGAACATTCCAAAATTAATTTAAAATCCTAAATAATGAATTCATTTATAATTTCCTATATACATGTACCAAAACTTTTATAATTCAATTTTAAGCTAATTTAGAGCAAAAATAATTTATAAGTTTAAATAAAAAGTTATTTTGGGTATGTAAATAATGCATACAAACCATTAAAATATTAATTTATATTCACTTTGGGAACGATAATGCCAACAGTCACCTGTACAATTAAATTTTCACACGAAATACTGCCTAAACGCGGAGATTTACTAGATAGCACGTTTCAACAAATTTTTTTATAGAAACTAATCATTTGTGTAACAGCACATTACAGGCGTAAGAAACGTGGCAAGTTTAAAAAAAATGGCAAAAAACTAAAAATCACAAGAAGAAAGTGGCACTTCCGGTTATCGACTTTAACATGCGCACGTCTGCATATGTGCACACGAGCAAGCGAACGGGCATATACACGCGCACGTGTATCCGTACGCTCACACACACACACGCGCACTCATACGCATACGCACATACACATCCACACGCACACACCACACACACGCTCACGTACACATACCTACATACATACGTACACACACGCGTAAAGATACAGAGCAATTTCTCAAAACATGTTTTTCTGACTCAGGTCCCCTGAGAACATGTATATCCGCTAAAAACTGGGCATCGAAAAGTTTAACCGAAAACTCTATATAGGTAAGCGAAAGTAATAACATCCTTTACATTTTTAAATTTGAGGAAACGTTGTATGAGTTTTATATTAAACGCTCACAGTACTCAAAGTGTAATAAATATTATATATTACAGAGAGCGATGTATAAACAAGGCGTATAAACAAAACACATTATTAATTCTTAAAAAATACATTTTAGTCTAAAAGATAGTTGATCTCGTTAATTAGTTTAAAGTTTTACATCTAATTGCCTATTTTTTAATCTGATTTTTGGCAATAGTTTTAAACTGATTGAAAATTCCGTGGAGTAATTTGGTATATCAGATAAATTTTAAAAATATGTATTTCAAACTAATACACTACTGTCATAGAGGAAATCGTAATGATTAGGTGCTAGGTCAGGTGAACGAGTAGGATGACTAAGTTTAACACACAAATATTTCCGTAAATGATAACTATTGAAAGCATTGGTGCACTACGTGTGCGTGTGTCTATATATATATATATATGTAAAGATTTATGTATATTTATAAATATTTAAAAATATTTAGAAAAATTTATTCCTCGACTGGGGTTCGATGCCAGGATCTTTGGCTTTACGCGCCAATACTTTACCACTGAGCCATCGAGAGACCCAACACCAGTCGACAAATGAATCCTTCTAAATTATATATATACATATGTTAATAATTCGTAACAGACACATTTACTCAAATATATATATATATATATATATATATATATATAT
>JAHWXV010115228.1:0-11519 GCA_024586415.1 Phrixothrix hirtus
TACTGATATACAGCATTGCCGTATTCATCGCGTACTGTCCAAATTTTCCTGTATCTATTTCAATACCCGACGACAAGGCTTGCAGTATGACATACATTCGATTGATTAATTCTATGTCTACTCCTGTTATCTCTGCAGAGCAGCTAGCATTGAAAAAGAATCGCCTGGCAGTGTTTCCATCATTGCTGTTTTCGAGACCTGTTGTACTAAGGCACTTAACGAACGTGTGCCGTACACTATTTATTGCGCTAACGACAACCTTCAAGTAATTACGACAATTTAATATCAAATCATTATTCCGTTTGCTAACAGTACTAGTACCGCTATGAACCATAACGTGGTTGTTATCATGACGTTTCTATAACAATCACAACAGTTCGGAAAATATATCATAACGTGACAATCAACATATTAGAGATACACAAATCCGGGTTCCCTAATTTAGAAAATCATGTTTTCTAGAAATGTACCGCATGTACAGTCGCAAGCAGTTAATCAATTTTAATATAAATTAATTTAAAATGCAATTTTACAAACTCCTCGTTCTACCCATCCTAGTAGATGTAACGGTATAGCGCAATTTACAAGTTAAAGTTTTTTCTTCAGATATACGATAAGGAAAATGAGAATTTTATTGCAAAATAAATAATATAAATGAAATGTATCTAGATGCTGCAATAATTTTACACAAACTTTAAGGGATCGTAATTTTATTACCTCTGGGAGCCGTTGTTTGTAATTGTCTAAATTAGAAGGTAAGCGTCACTCTTTGTACATTTCTAAAAAAATTAACTGTTCTTTTGTAAAAAACACGTAATATTTTATTAGTTTTCGATTGAATATAAATTGCTTATGGCGGAAATAAATAAATAATATATTATTAATCTAACTGTGAGTCAATAACGTTATTGTATATTTACGCAAATTAAAAGAAAGAATATAATACTGCAAGTAACGTAATTTACTCTGACTGAGAATATAGCTTGGTTAATATTATATAGCATTAATTTAAAATTATTTATTTCAGCAGTTATTTTGCACGAAAATAGTTCAATAACTCAGATAAAAATGAAACCAGCATATAATTTTTCGGTATAGAAACATCCTCCTTTTCATAATAGTCCCATTCCAACACAATTCACTTATTCAAACGATATTCAGACGTTTAACGCCTTCAGTAAAATAAGGTCTATCAACGACTGTAAAATACGCATCTATTTCGACGACCACTTCTTCATTGGATGAAATTTTCTTCCCAGAAAGTCAAGTTTCCATGTTTAAGCATAATAAATAAAAGGAGCCCAGTTGGGTCCACTCTGAGGCATATGGAATCATTTATAAATGCAATTAACGTATTTTTTCAGTTGCACTAGCTGAAGGAAAGTGAGAAAAGTTTTTTCTTTAACAAATATGCCTAGTATTTGTTGATTTTTTAATTCAACTGGTCCAGAACTGCTATTTTTCTACCTTTTTAAGACAAACAATGTAAATTACTTCGCAAGCATTTAAAAAAACCAGATGGCATGGTTTTACCAGGTGGTGGCGAATCTTTTGCCTCCTTAAACGTATTCCAGCAGCTTCTGCCCATTGTTTCAATTGATTTTTGATTTCCGGAGTATAATGGTAGATCTAAGTTCTTCTAAACAGTAATATTTAGATGTATTACGGTTGAATAGTTCCAAGCAATACTCCGAAGTCGTTAAACGATTATCTTGGTTAACAACGCCACTCCTATCCTGCAGAAAGATTTTTGATGTCCAAATCGTCGTGCGAAATTGAAACCACTGTACTAATAGAAAAACTTAAAGCATCGACTATTTCACAGGTCTTGACTTGCACACCTGCACTTTGGTTATTACATCTAGTATAGAGTCATCTTTTAGGCTATCAGACAGCTCAGTATCACGAGCGCAACCACAATTATCATTTCTGAAGTAAGCAAAAATTTAAATTTTAATAGTTTTAATGACTTGCAAACATCCACAGATTCTTTTTCTATTTAAATTTCTAAATTATTAAAGTTCTTAAATTAAAACAAAAGTTTTATTTTACTTCTATAAGAAGTTGGTCATATAATAAGTTAAAATAGGTAGCAAAAAGTTGACACGCCAAACCTTTAGTTTCTCCGATATACGATAGTATAAGAAAGTTGTTGAAATCGATCAAACATGTGCGTAGGCCCGTTTCTACTAATCTTCATGTTTTACGGTCTCGTGAATACACTCATAATAGTGATTTCCCTTGAAATGTCTTCTGTGCTCGATTTTTCATTAACACTAAAACAAAAACGGTTTGACGGATTTATCTCGAATTTGAACGTTAGAAATTAGAAGATGTTCTCCCGAATTGAAAAACATTAGATGACCGGCGAAAGGGCTTAACTGGTGCAGGAAATGCAACAACTATTTCTAAAGAAAAATTCAAGGCACAGAAAATTAAATTAAATAAATATTTAAAATTTTTCGCATAAAATAGAAGTTTTCACCCTACATATTAAATATGATTAAAAGAGCGGAAAAAGCTCTATTTAAGTAAATCTCCACTAACTGTCATTTATATTAAAAAACAGAAAATTTTGAGTTACGATTTAAAAGTAAATAGTAATAGTAAATAACCTACTACAGATGAGTAATTAAATTACGTTTTTCTTAGAATACAAGATGGAATATATGAAATCCTTGAAGGACGCTTTCAGGAAGTTGCTTTACATTATCATACTGCCTAATACATAATTTATTCTTAATATATTGCTAAAGGAAGATATACATAGGGGTTACATCAGTAGACCTAGTTGGTCATTTAGCCGATCCACGAGTCCCAATACACCGATCACTAAAGCGCTCGGAAAGCCACCATCACCAAGGAACATGTAAATTGTGCACTGGTGCACCATCTTGAGGAAATCAACAGATAGTTGGACTTCATCTGGATGATTTTCAACCTTATTCTACAGAGTATGAAGGTATCTTGCCCCTATTAACGTTTGCGTAAAAATCATGGGTCCCATTAAGCGTCAGCGGAATGTGCCACATCAAACATCAAAACCAAAGCAAAACCGAGGTCTATCGTTTGTCACAATATTGCAGTTTTTTGTAACCCAATGTCTAAAATATGGTAAGCTTACTTTCATCCAACCTCAGAATTTGGAAAGGGAAACCATTATTGTCGCTACCAATTATAGTACACCATCACAAAGTATTTTATATCGTTGGTCATCTCCTTGTTTTAAACCTTGACTGTTATCGTGCTTATGCGAATAACGTTTGTTTCCTTTGAAAAGTATATGAGCCGTAGATTTAGATATTGCAGCAGGATATTCTATTTTACTCGTTGAAGTAGTTAGATTTCCAATCACACTTAGCAATACAGTATTTTTAGTTTCCTTAGATATTCGGCGAGATATGGTGTTTGGCTTGATAGATAGGTGATCTGTGCTCATTTAAATTTAACTGAAGGTATTTAAACACAGATAACGACGGTTGCTTGCGTTCTGGATTTTGGTTTAAATATATTTCACTAGCTATCACTTCTCTAGATAACTGAAGGTGTACATAATAAATTAATATAAGCAATATACAATTTTACAAACAGAATCAAATAGAACACTAGAACTCCTTAGTAACAGCAAATTTGTTAGCAAACAACCAACTAGTGACAATTAAATAAATTTTGTTTTCTAAAGTAATTCGAATCCATTCTTACTCATAGTTTTAAAATAAAAATACGTTTTTTGATATAACTTGTAACGTTTCAGTTCTCAGTAAAAAGTACACAAAGAATATAAGGAATTTGCATTCTACTCGATCATACCTCAGTCGTGCGGGGGTCGTTCTTAATGTGGCTTTTAGTAATTCTAGAGGCTCTCACCTCGTCTGGTCTAACGGTCGGTACATTAGTGAAATAACTAATTTACGGTGGACGTCGCTTGTGCAAATGACGTCGCTCAGACTTCGGCCATGAAACGAACTTCAATTGAAGGTCGTCTTAGTTGGCGGCGGTATTAAAAAGATATGTAACAATAATAATTTATTTACAGAAATAAAATGGTAATTGGAACATAAACAAAAATTAAAATAAATCACGCTAGTTCGGTAACACAATAAATATAAATCTCTGACAGTAGACAAAGTAAATTATTTACAATTATTCACGTATGTATATTAAGTTAGTATGTGTATGAGGCTTGTACGACCACGATGATTTGAAATTGCTGTGGCGTTTGAACGAGCGGAGGGTTCAATGTTCCTTGGCTCGGTCAAGTCTTGCTCTCCTGATATTTTTGAATGCAAGGATCGGCTGTATGCTTTGAGGCCTGAGCGCGAGCGCGTCACTCTCAACGGCAGTCGTAGACGTAGCTCGTACCGGAGGCGGTCAGAGGCGAGGCGTTAACGGATACTCGCGACCTTAGTTGCCACGCAGTACGGCGCTAAGCGTCTCTATGGAAGGCGTCGTTTCCAAACCGAAACTCAACAACTCATCTGCAAACCACTGAATGGTTCGTGTGATGGATGATTTCAGTACAGCGTAGCCGTGCGTCCGCTATCGTTACAACCCAATGCACGCCGACGATGAAGGATGCTTGGCGCCGTACACAAATAATTATAAAGCAACTTATTTGTGGTCGATCCAAAGGCGGTCTAGTTTTTAGTCCGGCGGAAGTAACACCAGAAACGCTCAGTTACGAGGGTTTCTGAGGTTAGATTATTCTAAACTCGGTCTATCTTTGTTATAGAGCAACAAAGATTAGAGTGTCGTTCTAGAACCTCTGTATTCAGATCTCTAGCATAAGGCGTCTTCAAACGGTTTTATAGTATAAATGGCAATCAGGATTTTGACAGGTTAGACAAGTCCAAAGGACGTTGCGTCAATCTCGCTACAAAAATTAATAACAAAATAGCTTGACTTTATAGAAAAGCATTTATGGTCTTTGCACTGATTTGCAACTCGTGAAAGCGGCTTATTTATACTTAAATTTGCGTTCGCGTTCTTTATTCAGCGAACGTCAATTCAAACGGCTCTCTCTGTCTGCTATCTTGTCAATACGGATAAGAATTACATGTGCTTTAAACAATTCGTTTACATAAGATGACGTAATATTTTGCAATAGCTTTTAATTAGATTTTACTAATTCATTAATATTTAAAGATCATTTGAGATTGTTGCTTATGTTAATTATTATTAATTATCAAAACAATCTTGACTGATTTCGGACGGTAACTGATAATATCTGCGCCAGGTTGTGCAATCTTTGTTAATTAGCTTCTAGCATTTTTATTACAACTTTTAGTTAATCAATTTCTCTATTTATAATTTAACCTAAACTTGTACACACATGCACTGTATTTAACACTTTCTTAAAGTTTGTTCTGTCTTTAATTCAGTCTTAATAATTACATTTCCAAAATCACTAATATAGCGAAAACGCGCAGAATTCTCAGAATTCCATTAAATCGCGTTTCCCGTTCTTATGACGTTTTGCGTTACAAACTTATATTTTAAACGATAGGTAAGTAAGCTCTGGTATAATCAGAAAGAAAATTATGATCTATTCTTCCAATGTTATCGTTGCCTATAATTTGCATTTAGAAAAACACAAGTTTGGGTTATATTGGTTAGACTAAACAACATTTTAAAGAACTGATAAATTTATCATAATTTACTACATACAACGTTAGTTTTTAGAAATGTTAGGTTCTGATCACCTTGCTGCAAATAAACCATATCGCCACGGACGCGGCGAGTGTAGGCGACAGCATTAAAATACGCACTGATTTAAAAATTTTTTTTACTATTTATCAGACTTGTTAAGAAAATTAATGTTTACCGTTAAAGTTTGATACATCAAATTGTAATGATACTCCGTTCTTAGTATTTGTAATAAAAACTGAGATATTTAAAGAATTGCTATTTTTCTAAACAGGGGCTTCCGTGAAATTTCACAGACGTTCACAGGATGTCATTGACTTTCACGGACTTACGCGAAATTACATCGTCTGTCATGAACTTCTATGGAATTCCATCAGACTTTCACGTTTATGTACACCACAATTCCATGGCGGTTTGCCACCCGGTGTACAATTTAGTTTAGAACAGACGCCATATGGAAACGTATACTTTTTGTTTATATTGGTTATTTGTTGTTTTATGTCAATTCTTACTTGTGGCTCGTTACATTTAGTAATTTTAACAATAATTAAGCAACTCATACGTTTATTGCGAGGATGATTTATATTGTAATGGAGAATTAATTAAACGTAAATATAGAGATAAAAGAACATCCTGTATTCAAGATTTAGTAGTGAGAATGCAAAGTAAATATGTGTAGTCAAGTATTGCAATAGATTAAGAGCATACAAGGTATGCAGACCGAGCAGGAAAAAAACGTGAGGGAAATAACTACTAAAAAAGGTGAAAGAGAACTTCCTAGGGCAAAAATTGGAACAGACGTGTTCTAAGATGGGTCCTCATAATTAGTGCAAAATTATTGATAAATATATTTAGACGTTAAGAAACAATTGTAACCAATCCATAAAATAAATTACATCTTCATAAGTAATCAAATAAATAAACACAATATTTACGAGAAGCAATAAGATATTACAATATGTTTATGATGGAAACGATTGAATACAAATAAAATTCACAGAATATTGTTCGAATTATTTAATTAAAAAGTTAATAGACATTTTTGTAAACCATTTAAATTGACAAGTAGCACTGCTTTGCAAGGTAATTGGATTCACAAAATGTGTACTTATATAAATATTGCAGGATTTGTGATTGGGCTTGTTTAACGCTTGTCTAATTAGCTTATATAAGGCGAAATTTGTTACAGGCTACCCTCTGGTGAACTAGGCACAGATCCTTATATGTACCTGTAATTTTACTTCGTAATAATTAACATGTTGACAGTTTTTAAACTTCGGATAATTCATTTGTTGCCATTTTTAATTTGTATACAATTAAAATTATACAGAATTTAACCTTTAAAGGTTAAGGAATCATATAAATTATAAGTTAAATGAATAATTTTTGAAATAATTCATTCTTTGGACACTTATTATTCTTAATAAAAAATTATTAAAACAAGTCACAAAATTAATATTATTTTGTTGCAGATGAGTTGATTTTAACCAAGATGCTAGAAGTTCTCCTATTTTTCCTGATATGTTTTAATTTGGGTGTCGCCAGTGAAGTATGTAAGTACTAATATGGTTTTTGCAAAGTGTACAAGTATACTAAGGAATGTAACTTTACAGCACTGTGCATGATCCCATTAGGTATGGAAAACGGTGCTATTAAGGACCAAGATATTACAGCAAGCTCTTCCTTCGATAGCGGCAATGTTGGCCCGCAACATGGAAGGTAAATCTTGTTCAAAATGATAAGACATAGTTATTAAATCCTTAATATTTTGTTTAGAGTACGAACAGAAATAAATGGAGGAGCCTGGTGTCCACAAACTCCAGCGACTGCAGAACCAGAAGAATGGCTACAAATTGATCTACACACTGTGCATATAATAACAAATGTAGGAACTCAAGGACGTTTTGGAAATGGACAAGGAGTCGAGTACACTGAGGCATATATGCTAGAATATTGGAGACCTCGTCTTTCAAAATGGATTCGTTATCGAACGTTGAACGGGGAAGAGGTTTTGAACGGAAACGTTAATACATACTTAGAATCGAAGTCTCACTTGGACCCACCTATTTGGGCATCTAAAATACGCTTCCTACCTTATAGTTATCACAAAAGGACAGTTTGCATGAGGGTGGAATTATATGGATGCCGTTGGACTGACGGTATTATTAGTTATTCCATGCCTCAGGGCGATAAGCGCGGACCGAATTGGGAATTCTATGATACAGCATATGATGGCTATTGGGATGGAGGTAAACTAAGAGATGGAATTGGGCTTCTAACCGATGGGAATATTGGGCCGGAAGATTTAAAGGACACTTTTTACGAGCAATCTCAAGGATGGGTAGGCTGGCGAAACGATACCCGCGAGCTCCCCTTCGTAGAAATTACATTTGAATTTGATAAAGTGCGTGATTTTACTGCTGTTCATATATTTTGCAATAATCAGTTCACAAAGGATGTTGAAGTGTTCTCTAAAGGTTACGTACGTTTCAGTGTCGGTGGAAAACGGTTTAAAGGAGAACCGATTACTTTTGATTATATCGAAGATCGCATTTTTGAATCCCCGCGTAATGTTTCTATTAAGTTACACCACCGAGTTGGAAGATTCGTTACAATTCAAATGTATTTTGCATCTCGATGGATTTTAATTAGTGAGATAACGTTCGATTCTGACATAGTTAAAGGTAATTTCACAGAAGAAGAAGAGGATGATGATTTGCAAGATCATTTGCTACAGAAAGACAAAATTGGTAGCACAGCTATTGATCATAAACACCAAGTGACTGCTATAGGCTCATCTTCAGATCTGGGACAATATTTAGGAATAGTTGCAGGACTTTTGTCTGTACTAGCAGTGCTAGTAATTTCAGTTGTTGGTTTTATAATAGTACAACAGCGTCGCCATAAACATTCTGCCGGACAAACTCAGATTCAAGCTACAAGCGAAAAAACAGCTTTATACAGTGAACCTAACGTAGGAAGACTACCAATTAGCACTAGTTATACAGATGTACGGGATCCAGAATATGCTGTTCCTTTACAGACTCATCAGATTCGACATGCCCCTCCAAATCTGCAGGATATCTTTCCAAAGCCACCTCCCGTTCCACCTGTTCCAGAACGATATTATGCAGCTACTGAAATCTGTAACTCTCGTTTCGTTCCTCCTTCACCACCTTTGTCTACTCCTCCACTGTCTAGGTTAAATAGGCAACCAAGATACGTATCGAATGTTAATACCTACATTGGACCATAATTTATTCAAACTGTGATATAATTTAAGGACTATTTAATTTTATTTATATAATTAATTTGCCTACGCTATTTAATAATTTGCCGAATTAGGGTTAGCTATTGAAGGCTGATGAACGAATAAAATATTTAATTTTACTTTTAAGTATGTTTCAGATGAGACAATCTACCACTATCGAATAAGTGATAAGTAAATGTTGTACCAAACTTTAAATAGATGTATATACTGCTTTTGTATATAATTATATACACCTTCTATGTATTTCTAATAAAACTGTAATTTATTGAACATTTTTGGGTAATTATTGTAAGAAATAAATACAGCAGCAAACTGACTTTATATTACATCAAAGTGTATATATATATTTTAATAGTTGACGAATTGTAATAAACTTGTTAGTATGTCAAATGCTTCCACTTTATGCTGATGTACTTGGTGCAATCTCAAGTTATTAATACTAACTTAGAAGAAATGAATATTTTCTGTTGTAATTAATAGTGCTTCCATTTAAAATATTTTCGGAGCATTTTTGAAATTTGATTTCCTATAGAAAAAATAACTTGGTTAATGTTATTTTGAAATATTATAGATCTACAATCAGAAAAATTTACTTTTACTAAGCTGTTTGGTTGAAACTATTTTACAAAATCTAAAAACGTATTACGTAATTACTTTAAATAACGAACCACAAATATTTCATTTTTTATAAAATTAGTTATTAAGGTTAATATAAGCACCATTTCACAATCTCAAATATAAAGCGCTACGATACAAAGTATTATTCTAAATTTTTTGATTTTGCGAGCTCATAGAGGTCCTATTTTAATTAAAATAAGTTGTTATATTAATAAATAATTGAACTTTTCTTTCATATATTACCAAACTATTACGTTATAGTACATTATTATTAAGTAATAAGAGGTTACAATTTAAAAATTCTAAACAAAAATATATTATATTTAGGATATCATTAGAAATGATGTAAAATTTGAAGAAAATCTACAGGGTAATTTTTGACAAATCAGTTAAAATTCCGCTTATAAACGGTCTTTTAATATTTTCTTCTATCTATTTCCATTAGTTTTTCAAAATTTTCACAGATTATAGTAAAATTTGCATTAATATGTATGTATATATATTACGAAATCGAAAATTGAACTATAACTTTTTTATTATTTAATAATAACGTAATATAACGTTATAGTATGGCAATGAAAGGAAAAAAAGTGCCGTTGTCTATGATATAAATTTGATTATAATATAACAAATTTATTTTAATTATAATACCATTCTTATTCGTTCGCAAAATTAAAAAGATTAGAATAATAATTTTCATCCTAGCGCTGTATATTTGAGATTGTGAAGCGATGTTTATGTGAACTTTAATATATACATACGCTAAAGATATGTATTAAAGATATAATTTGATGATATAGCAATCATATTCTCTTGCTCTCTATTTTAATTATTTGAGCGTTGAACTTGTAAGTAATAACGTAAATGTTTTTTAGTGCAAACAGTTCTGGCAAATTAAAATCTATCTAGTTTCCCTCATTCTGATTACGAGTGGGTAAGTTCTAAATAATTTTAAAATTTACTAGTTTAATGGGAAAATGGTCCTTTCTACGCAATAATACATTGTAAATACGATTTTTTTTATTTTAAGCATAATTGCATTAAAAATCAATTTCATGGTTTAATAATTATTAAATTTATAAAATTTTTATTTAAAATTTCGGTTGGTCCCTCCAAAGTTGATTAAAAATTCAAAAATTAACATGAATTTGGGTAATTTAGTTTTATGACTTTGAATTTGTTCTTTGTTAGCTAGAGGCTATTGAATGTGATGGTTTAATGCCCATTCGTATTAGGAACTATCTTTGTTAACTGAAGAGGATAGAATAGTTTATGTACACATTTTAAGAGCTATGTGTGTATAATTCTTTGTTCAAAATTAGCATCCAATTTAAATTATGTAGTATGTACTTATATGAGCTTTAGTTTTATACATAATTGAAGGTAGGTGGTAAAGTGATATAATAATCAACACTTTACTTTACTTTATTTATCAATTAAAAATAGTTTTTAACAGTCCGCTTGATAAATAATTTGAAAATGTATGTAAACTAAGCATTATAATGCGACTAATCCAATAAATCGAAAACAACACCTTTCTGAGAAAATTATTAATATTCTTGATTTTGGATGCAATTGGAACGCTCATAGCCGAAGAAAGTTTTTTACTAATTTGCCACTACAGATATTCAATAAACAATGTTTTGAAAATTAAACTTAATAGCAAAATATGCATGTTCCTTTAACAACAAACACAAAACCATTTCAATTCCGGAGTGTTACATTAAAATTAAAGAAAATTCTGCAGTGATGTTTGTACTAAAGTCATGACTGTATTTATACAAGTAAAAATAATTGCACATATTAAATATATATACGTATATCTCTTGCTTAGTTTAAGTTAATCTCTTAAATTCTATTTTATGCCATAAAAGACAATTTTATGTTTAAAATACGTTTAACCTGAACAAACTCTAGTGGAATCATATATATATATATATATATATATATATATATATATATATATATATATATATATATATAT
>JAHWXV010115326.1:0-13025 GCA_024586415.1 Phrixothrix hirtus
CTCTTGAAGCATTAAGAGAAATATTATAAATTCTTTAATAAGTTGGAATAGTTGGAAGGTAATTTTTGCAGAAATACATTTATGAGTTCCAAATTATTAATGAAGAATGAACTGACGTCATTTCTCCGATTTAGTATAAATCAAACTTTGATTTCATTCCGATTTAATTCTTTTAATTGTTGTCTAATTTATTTAAGTAGTTTATGTTTTCCACTCATGCATTATAAAACGATAGATTCAATAATTAATTGTTGGTATGCATAACTTTGAACCACATGGTTTGTTATTAAATAATGATTGTTATATTGTTGTTGTCATTTATATTTTGTAAGCATTTTATGTAGGAAAGCATAACATGATTAATAGGAAATCGACCTCCCTGAATCTACGACTCGAAGTCTATTATTTTTTTAATTGATACCTATTAACTATTGACAGTTTTTTTAAATTTAGTAAGTTAATAAGTATGTGTAACAAACTTAATACCACTGTGATACGATTGTGCTACCGTACCTATATTACATTAATTGCTGTAGATTTAACAGAGACCAAAAACTCGTCAATTCAAATCCTGCTGCCGTTAATTCAATAAGTAGCGATTCTATACATAAAACTAGTTTCTAATTCTAATACGTTATGAATATACGGTTTTGCGATTACCGGTAAATGTTTTTGTGTTCCTAAGTGTCCCGAATACTTTAATAAAGATGTGAAGGGCTCACCGCAAGTTTTACATTCGGACATTTTCAAATGTGATGGTCCAGCGGTTCGCGTTCTTCGAAGGTGGTTACATCTTGCCCTTAGTGCAGCGGTTACTGCATAAATGAGCAGAAAATCCACTCCACTAGCAAAACTTACACACTTACCATGTTTCATGTTGTGTCGCGATATGTCTTCTTAAACTATCCAAACGTGAAAATTTTTCATTACAAATAATGCAAGAGACGGTTTCACCCCTCACGCATAATTTTAAATGATTTTAAATTATCATTTATACTGAATGTTTTTGCACACTTAGCATACGCGAACATTGCTTCAGCTGTAACAAAAAATTTATTTTAATAAATAGCATATTTAAATGCAACAAAATTTATAATGTTTATGTAAAATTATAATAGCAAATTAAAAAAATATACTAACATTTTTTATGAAACTGAAGATACGGTACTTTGAACAAACGCAATAAATAGAAACTAAGGCAAATTTGGGAATTGGGTATCTATAACAAAATATATTTTAAATAAAATACACAATATTTAAATGCAATAAAATTTATATATTTATGCAAAATTAGAATACAAAATTAAATAAATCTGCTTACATATTTATAAATGAAGCTAAGGAGACAATACTTTAAGCAACTGCAATAAATGGAAACTACGGACCCTTTGGAGAATGAATATGTATAACAAAAAATATTTTAAATAAACAATATATTTAAATGTGACAAAATTCATATAATGTTTATGTAAAATTATAATAAAAAATCAAAGAAATATACTTACATATTTTAAATGAAGCCGAAGATTCAGTACTTAAAGACTTAAAGACGATATTTAAATGCAATACAGTTTATATAATGTTTATGCATAATTTTAATAGAAAATTAAAGATATATGCTTACATATTTATAAATGAAGCTGAGAAACAATACCTTGAGCAACTGCAATAAATAGAAATCACGGGCGCTTTGGGGAATGGATAACTGTAAAAAAATATATTTTAAATAAATAAATTATATTTAAATGCGTATAAATATAAATATGATTGTTAAAAAATATTTCTTCGGAATATTATTAATAATTAAACGAAATAATTGATTGAATAAAATGGTCGCCCACGTGGGTGATGAGACCACGCCTCAAAATGGCGGATAAAATGACCGTCTACGTACCCAATGCAACCACACCCAAAATGGCGGAAATAAAATAGCGGAGATAAAAATGGCGGATAATTCCCCGCTTACGCGGGAGGGGTTGGGTTAGGTTAGGCCGAGCCTCTGGGGGGTTGGGTTAGACCATGCCTCTGCGGGTTGAGTTAGGTTAGGCCACGCTCAATTGGAGCTCTGTAGGGTCTCGTGCTCTCTAATCCTATCTATTAAAGTTTACCCTTTTTTAAACTTTAATAATTGACAAAATGTGTATTTAAATTTGCATTACCAAAAGATGCCTTCAACATAGTTATTAGGTGAATCTAAAGTCGTAGGTATGCAATGATAGAAACTATGATCATGTATTGCCAAACTACATATACACTTTATATTATAAAATTCAATATAAAAGTTCCAAATTTAAAGAACTTTAGTTCGCAAAGGTCACGCTAGATAATGGTGCACTCACATGTCATAACCTTCTACGCGATGTCGTCTAGGTCGTCATACATTTCTGATAAGAATATATCCAGAAAGAAAGAATTTCCAATCCAAACCAAAATATCATAGTTATTATTTAGTTGTGCCTATTAAACAATATCCTTGTTTCAACAAAAATCATGGAACTTTACATTACATACCCGTATCGTGTCAAGTGAAATGAAATTCGAATTTAACCTATCATTAAATTGCCCCAACTTAAATTGATTCAAAACAAATTGGTTTGAAACAAATCGGTCCAAAATAAATGAACAATAAATTAATACTACTGTACAAGGAAAACAGTTATGTACCACAGACACCCAAAATACAACATAATATAGATAACCATTAACACACGAAGCGTAGGTTCATAAACACAACGGTTTCAGATGATCTACTGTGAGCGAATTCCAAACCTTAACTGACGTCACACCATCTGTCTACGCCTTGAAGTAAAGGGATGGCGGTACCCAAACGTTATTAACTAAATTAAAATTTCACAACGTAAACTAGCAATTGAAATAATTGAAACCAATTTAACTTAAGTAAATGTTATAAAGTATGAACTGTAATTTTTACTGTACAGGTAAGTCATGGCCCAAACTTGAAACAGTGCAGGTGCTTATGTTTATGCTTATAGACATGTAATAACGATAGCAATTACTAGAAGTAATAATAGCAGTGGGTATTTCCTACCTATGCATCATGTGTGTTATGTATTACTTTTATTACCATTATATGTACCGTAGTAGTAATAGTCATTGTCGTCATTATTGTTCTTTAGTTTGTAATGACCCCAAAAGGGCATGAATTATTTTTATAAGCGATATTAATACCTGTATTTGCTGTTAAAGAATAGTTATGTGCTCTATTTCTTGACGTTTTCCGTAATCAAACAGACAAGTTCGTAATGATATATAAAAGATAATTTTTGTTATGATAATTACATACCCTAAGCAACCTGATTGCAGTTAATCCTGTTTCATTTACAATTCTTCTTAATATGCAAATTTAGATCTTCACTCTTGTTAATAAAAGGTAATATCTTTATAATGATTACATATTTTAATTATTCTGATGATATTGGATGCGATTACTTGCAATATATTTATAACTTTTCTAAACTAGCAAATTCTATATTGAATTGCAGTTATGGCAATTGAGGTAATTGCTTTATAATAATTACGTGCTTCAATTATCCTGACGATATTGTCTACAATCCTCGCGCTTCTAAATATGCAAATTATGTTTCTTAAATATGTATCTATATCTACTGGCGGCTATATTATCAATCTAAGGCCTCCCCACCTCATAGAATCAGAATGCAGCATTTCAATCACCAACAAGGAACTTAGATTTCTTCATTAAGTCTCTTGTAATTAACTTAGCATGCTGAATGATTGACGTATTTTGCTACCTTCAACCAAGACCCGTTCCAGGCCTATAAAAGCCAGAAAATCTCCACTTTCGAGAACGTGCTCCTCTACCTTCGACAAACCAGAATCCGAAGTCTTTTTCGCGATGAAAGTCATCTCTTACCTAGGACACTCGGTGGTCGTTTCCGAATGTATAAACTTTAAAGTGAGCTCGTAGGTATTAGTTCTCATTTATTCTACATTCATTTACTACACTTAATAATAAATTAAATGTTAAGATGATGGACTACTGCTCATATTTTACACTGAGTTCTTTTTAACAAAATTAATCTGGTAATACTTAATTTTTCCAATAAAATGGCTTTAATTATTTTAAAAGAAACAATTAAGTTAATGCTCGGTGATCGTATTTTCTTTGCATTTCACATGAATTTTTATAATTACTCCATTGTATTTCATTGGCTTTTATTTCACATATTCATTTAATTTATTTTAATAGGCCCACCATGGTAGTTGTTAATTTAATTATTTGTAAGTTGGGTAAGCATTTAATTATTGACAATAAAAGAAGTCTCAACAAATTGGTTGTTTATTTATACCTTAAGGCATGCAGCGAACGTTTTCGTTTAAAAAACTAAATTGTTATAAACACAACCAGGCTGGATTTAATTATAATCCAATGTTATTTCAGCAGTATATATTTGTTGGTTAGTTGTTTTATTTTTAAATTTTCAATTAGTGTAGGAATTAATTATTATTATCTTTAGATGTAGGTAGGGTAGGTCAAAAAGTTATGGTTTTCCGTACAGACCAATTTAAAGTCAGAACATAAATGTATGTTTTTCGTAGTAATTCATTCAAGGCTTAAATTAGATAATTTGTTCGATTTTGTCGCTTAGCGTCGTGGTTGGTAAGATAACATCGAAATTTGATTGTACGTTAATATTTCTTTCAAGCCCATATTTTAAATCGCTTTGATCTAAAAAATACTGTATATTTCCTTAAATAAAATGATAACCCTAGTTCCTTAAAGGCGTGATAATCCGATATAGATATCTTTCTTTAATTATTTGTTACAAAAATATCTAATTTTCTTTTCATCGGTATTAATTTATTTAACAAAGTTACATTTAGAGGTATTTTATGCTTATTTATAATGGCAGTTGTTCAGCGGAGATCTGTAGTAGTATATAACAAGAAGGAGATGACCAACTAGCTCTGCCACTGCAAGTCGCCGGTGGGATCTACTTCTAAGGGCCAATAGACCTATTAGAACTGGAAGTTGATGGTGTCCGAGCGCCAAGCTCTAAACCTTCGAGTTAAACAACAGGGATTGTATTGAGATTAGCATGTGTAAGCGTTTTCTTATCACCCAGACAGAAAACGAGACAGATAATTGCCATGAAATAAGGCGATAACCTCATTCCTTGTCAGAGTAGCAGGAAATATATTGACATTCGCATACAAAGCATTTTCTTATCAGCCAGGAAGTGGGTCAGATTTATAATTAGTGATGACCTCATTTCTTATTACAGAAGCAGGAAATGTATTGAGATACGTCTGTATAAGTATTTTCTTATCAGACACGAAGTGGACCAGATTTATAATTAGTCGATGACCTCATTTCTTATCAAGTTTAGACGTTCTATTTGCACAAGTCTTATATATATATATATATATATATATATATAAAATCTAATATAATACTTTCCGTAAATTATATAATTTGATATTTTATTAAATGATTGGTATCATCGGCATAAAATAAAAATTAAAATCCAAAACTGGCCAATATTTCGTTTATGGTATCTCCTGATTTAACCTGTCGCGATTGACATTCAATACCTTTATATATATAACGAATTTTCAAACTGCATGCTGTAAGTGAAATTTAAATTGGACGGCATTTACAACAAAAACAGAATATTTTATCAAAACCATCAGCACAATGTAGGCTTTGAATAATCATTAAGTAAATTATTTTTGGTAAGATGCGATGAAAGAACAATGAAACGTTTGTTTCTTTACTTTTTTCAACATAACGTTAAAATCGTGGAATTTGCTTCATAGGCATCGGGAAAGTTTAGGTTTAAGATGGATTTCGGATCAGGATATGCTGTACGGTGAGATAAAGCGCCCATGCAAAAACATACACCATTTTTGATATACCACGTAACGTATTGCTTCTTCAATGTAATTTTACATACTTAATTTAGATATCAAAAGTTCATTACCACCTTCGCTTTAGATAGATATATCACGTGACGTATTGCTTTTTCAGTGTGATTTTACATATACAACTTTACAACAGAAGTATAGTACCACCTTCGCTTTAGATAAATATACCACCTGACGTATAGCTTCTTCAATAATTTGTTATTTTACATACATAATTATACATCAAAAGTGCTTTAGATAGATATACCACGTGACGTATAACTTCTTCAATAATTTGTGATTTTAAATACATAATTTTTACATCCAAACTGCATTAACACTTTAGCTTTAGATAGATATACCACGAGACGTATTGCTTATTCGATATGCAGAAACAGCTGGATTAAAGTCGTGAGAACCTTTACAAAGGACTGAAAATTGCATATGATACATCGGTAATCCGAGCTTATATACCTCATTGTTATATTGATTTCTCCATTTAGATGCATTGCAAATTTCCCCCTCCAAATCTAAGGACATACTTACTTCGAATATCCACTAGAATCTACTGACATATTTCTGAAAAATCTCTAGAATCTGCTTTGTAACTAAATCTAGTGACTTTTTCCACTGGGGTTGGTAAAATTCTTGCTTGAAGCGAGATAGTTAAATAAATTCATGTGTTAGAGAGAGAAAAAGCAACATTTATGCTATGCTAAAGGTGTGGTATCAGAACCGTCTAATGGACGCCTGCCGTGAACAGATCGGTTAAAATACCTGCTACCTGTTATGAACAGCCTGTTGTGATTGGACCTGTTGTGAACGACCCGTTGCAAACGGCCTGTTATAAACGGACTTGTTACTCGGGTGTTACCCGACCCGTTACCCGACATGTTACCCAGCTGTTACCCGACCTCCTATCCAGCTGTTGCGAAAAACCTGTTATATACGGCCCGTTATGAATGGACCCGTTACCCGTTACCCGAGCCGTTACCCGAATCGTTACCCAGCTGTTATCCAAGCTGCTGCGAACGGTCTGTTATGGACAGACCCATTGCGAACGGCCTGTTGTGAACAGACCAGTTGCAAACAAGACGAGCTATTGGCAACAACCAGCTAATAGTCCGATTGAATTGCTGAATATGAATGACAAAGGCAAAAGAATAAAATGTAAACTTATAAATGCGCGAACCAAACTTTTTCTCTCCTGATCTAACCTGCTCGTAATCTAGCATTACGTGAAAGGCCGATGTTTACGTGTATTTTGATACAAATTACTAATTCTAGATTGCGCGGTACTGAGCATGCTGAGATTATAGGACACCACGTGACAACATATAAAAAATGTATCTACATATACTGGTCAGTCTGCTCTAGACATTTGATAATGATAATGATAATAGATGATAAGAATAACTGACAAAAGTGGCTTTAGTATCTAAAACAGATTTTTACACACTGTTGAATGTCAATGAACTAAAACCTTTGTCTCCGGGTGTAATTACCAAGGATTACGAAGAATCCAGTAAAGAATGGTATCATTTACTTCTAAATGAAGCAGATTTTGGTTTAATGATATGCCTAACAGATATTAAATGGTATTCGTTGTGTCGTTGTAACTTTGTCGCCGAAGATAAAAGTATAGCACATGTACATATTCATGCTTTAATTCATTTAGCCAATGTAAAATCGGCATTAGCTTTTTGGAAACGACTACAACGTTTAGAAAAAAGATTACATTCGAAAACAACATTTAAAAAAATATTGTTTGGATCACGCAATCGGTGTGTTAAGATACATTGCATGTGAAAATGATCAGAAGTCTTTAAAAAGTGACTACAAGGAACACGTCATGTTCATTATTCAAGAAATGTTTTTAACGATGAATGGTTACATGCAAGAGGAAAAATGTGTGGCTATGTACGAGACGAAATATCGAGTTGCTTCAATAGGTGCTTCGGATATTCTGTATTTGTTGTAAAAATGCCTTCCAATTTAAATCTCGCTTACAACCATGCAGTCTGAAAATTCGTTATATATGTAACAGTATTGAATTTTTGATATTGTAAAACTACATTTTTTTATTAGAAAAACGCGGTCCTATTTTCATATGACAAAGTCAGGGTAGTATGGCATGAACGTATTTTAAATTACAGAATGTTAACTTAGCGAAAATGTTATCTTGCACACAAATGCACTTATAGCATTTCCAATTTTCCGCATTGCTATTTATAGATACCAACTTACAAGGTTCGAAAAAATTAAAATACCTTCTAAATATCATATTTTTTTTTATTATTCTATACTTTACACAAATTATATAGACATTATTCTTACAGGTGTTATATATCTATTAGATAAAATTATTGCAACTTTTTAAATTCGAGAATATGTGCTGCATTCACCTGTACCACGTCCTTTGTGTCCAATAACACCAGGCCATATTTTTCCGTATCCTCTTTATTAAATAGTTTAATATCCTCCTCCGTAATACTGTCTCCAATTCTATTAGGGATGAAGACAACCCCTTCTTCAAGTTCACCAATTACTCTACGTCCAAATTTGGTATGTGCTCCCTTCATCTTGAAGATTCTATATATTTCACCGACCTTCATGCTCCCAATTTTAATTATTGGTTTGTTTTCAAGTTTTGCAACGTTGTTTAATTTCAATACATCCATTTTTAACCTGAACACGTCTGCTGTGACTATTTAACTTCGACTTTTTAAAATATATTTGAATATATACCTAAGACTTGTGCAAATAGAACGTATAAACTTGATAAAAAATGATGTCATCGGCTAATTATAAATCTGATCCACTTCCTGACTGATTAGAAAATGCTTACATATACTAATCCCAATACATTTCCTGCTACTGTGATGAGAAATGAGGTCATCGCTAATTATAAATCTGACCCACGTCCTGGCTGATAAGAAAATTCTTCGCATGCTAATCTCAATACATTTCCTGCTACTATGACAAGGAATGAGGGCTTCGGCTTGTTTCATGGCAATTATCCGTCTGATTTCCTGTCTGGGTGATAAGAAAATGGTTGCACATGATAATCTCAATAAATTTTCTGCTACTCTGATAAGAAATAAGGTCATCGGCATTTTTCAAGTCAATTATATATAAATTTAATTCATTTCCTGTCTGGGTGATAATAAATGAGGAAATATTTGCTACAAAACATTTACATATTATTCACCTTAAGTCCGATTTTTTCAATACTGTGCTGCCACAAAATGGTCACCACCCACCCACAAAATGGCCGACATTCACGCTGCGAGTGGAAGAAAAACAGTTAAAGTGCCCAACATAATACCTCTACCCAAAACAGGCGGCATTATTCCATTAATACTATTGTTTGCTGGCCTATCCGCACTGGGGGCGTTGAGCGACGGTGCTGTCGGAATCGCAAAGGCGGTAAATGACTCAAATTCAGCGAAAAAACTTCAATCAGAAACCAGTCGTCACAATCGAACTATGGAAGCAATCGCTATAGGAAATCAAGGATCAGGCCCTTGTTTGAAGCCATATAAAGCAGGTAGTGCGTTATACTTGCGACGGGCAAATATATCAAAAAACTACTGAATTTGCCTCATAAATCACTAACAGACATTGAAATGCGGAAATATGCAAAATATGTGCCGAATTTTCGGGGTGTTTTCATGCGTGACGGTTTACCCAAAAGGGCACGAGTTAATGAGGCGGGCATCATAAACTTAGGTAAAACAGAGAATGAAAGCACGCATTGGGTTTGATATAAGAGAACTGGCAGAAAAGTTTTCTATTTCGATAGTTTTGAAAACTTAAGTCCTCCTACGGAAGTTATTAAATATTTTCGAGGGTGCGATATTTACTACAACTATAAAAGGATGCAAAAGTTCAACACATTCATCTGCGGACGTTTATGTCTAAAATTTTTATATAATAAGCTGGAATCTCAAAAAATCTTTAGTTATCATGTCGAATAAGTTCAGTTTGGAGGGCTTGGGAAGCACGGCTAGTTATGATTTTTATCCACCAGTCGAATTAGATCCGAGATATAAATATGTTTTGGCTTTAGTTGGTTTCTACGGTTGTAATTCCATTAGAAATATTACGAGCAACAATAATAAGTTACATTATATAGATAGTGATACAAAGAAACTTGAGCAGATTTCAATTCCACATGGTGCATATGACATTGATGAGATTAACACAAACTAGCAAAAGGTATTTACTAAACGTTTATTCGAGTCCCTCAATGCTAGTAGCAAAAATAACTTAACTTCATCTATGTTTAATGTCGAAGATATTTTTCGATTAACAGCCAATAATAGCACCCTTCAACGTGTAATAAAAAACAAATACGCATTCGATTTCGAGCAGTTTAGACGCATTGATCGTATGCTGGGGTTCGGCTCTAAAGTTCTCGAATTAAATCTAGAAAATTGCTCTGAGTTGGATGTGCAAATTCTAAAACATACAAATATTCACCTGAATTGTAATGTAATAACGGAATCATATAGAAACGGCGAAGCAGTTAAGACGCTGAACAAGATTGATATATCAGTGGCACCTGGGTTTAGATTGAATAAAGTTCCCACAAATCCCACATTTTTTGAAGTAAACACCAACCTTATAACTAACATCACCATAAATCTCGTGGATCAACCCGGTGAACATATAGATTTTGACAACGAAAAATTTTCTGTTCGATTGGAATTGAAGAAGGAGGGAAGATGGGTTTAAATTTTAGCAATAATAACGTTAACCCAAGCAATTTGCTGAATTGCTCTCTACCCTTCCAAGAAGCAACAACTCCAGTTACCATTGCTGCTGCATCATCAACGACCGCATCATCGCATTTACCATTAGGTGATATAGAATTTAAAAAGAAATCAACAGAAGAAAAATTAACTTTACCTGAAATAAGTTTTCTACAATCTCTTGGTATAAAAATTAAAAAAGGTTAACCAGGAATATAAAGATAGAGTCACGACAATATGACTACACAACTTAACATATTTGACGATGTCATTTTCGATGACTCCATGACAAAATATGAAGCACATACATATTTACCACATGGACCTAGAACATTTGGTCTATCTGATGAAATACGAATTCAAATTTAAAGTCAAGAACTAATAACTGATGCGTGTAATGGTTACATTTACATAGAGGATTCCATTAGATGTGACGAGCCTGCTGCTGCGGCGAATCGAGCTGCACCCGAATTCAATTTAACAAACAATTTTCCATGTTTTCTGTTTGAAGAAATTCGTTATGAAATTGCTGGACAAAAAGTTGATATGTGTAGATTATCAGGAATAACATCAGCGATAAAGGGATATGCATCTTATTCAAATCGAGGAAACGATAATTTAGCGCTAGCCGCTTGGATGATTAAAGATGGATATGATAATAATGCACAAATTATTTAGACAGAGCATATTGTGAATAACTTGGAGAAGAAATTCATTGCATGTATACCGTTAAGGCATATTTCCGGGTTTGCAGAGATGTATAAAAAACCAATTATCAAAATGAGCCAGAAATTAATTTTAATTCGATCTCGAACCCATCATGACTGCTACAAGAGCGAAGCAAATTGCACAATTACTTTAACAAACATATGCTGGAAGGTAGCTTATATAACATTGAGTGATCAAGCTACACTTGCTCTATATAAGAAGATGAATACAAATTACGTCATTACCATGGAATTTCGACAATGGGAATTATATGAATTACCAGCATTGAAACAGACTAGATCCGACATTTGGCCTATAAAGACATCATCAGATTACAAAAACCGCGCTGGCTCTTAATTGCTTTCCAAAAAATCAACGCGGAAATAAAAGAGAAAATGCTTCTACATTTAAGAATCTGAATCTCTCCAATCTAACTCTTCATCTAAATTCTGAAAAGTATCCGTATGAGAATATGAGATTGTACTTTACTAATTACTAATGGTAACTCTCAAGCATATATCAATTATCTAAACTTTCAACATAATTATTATATTATAATCGAGAAATAATCGAACCGGGTATCAGTTATAAACAATTTAAGCATTATCCAATTTTCGCATTAGACTTCTCCAAAGAAAGCGACGGATTGGAAAATTTACCAATAGATATCCAGTTGGAAATGGAATGGAATCGAGACTTTGAAGCGGGAGAGATGGCATTTTGTCACATTATTCATGATAGTATTGTTCAATACAGTTCGATAACTAATAAAGTTAAAGTAATGCAGTAGATAGTTTTGATAGTAGAATGTTATACTTTAGGTTAATTATAATTACATTATATTTAAGATTTATTTGTAATAAAATGATTAATTTCATATGGGATTATGATATGTTATGTAATATTAAAACTATTTTAGTGTTTGCAATAAAGTTATGAGCTCATTTACTGTGTTTATCTTATCCCATGCAGAAATAGATAGTAAGTCTCTAAAATAATAAAATAAAATGAAAATTATTAAACAAAAGCATACTTTACCAATAATAAATTTTGATACGGATACTCATAAGAAACGAGTGAAAAAACATGGTAACTTGCTAAGTGATACAATTCGTGCACTCACTTTAGGCCCCTCTAATACGGGGAAAACGAAGCTAGTAATTACTTTATTAATTAATGAAAACGGTCTGAAGTTTGAAAATGTTTACGTGTTCTTGAAATCCCTATATCAACCAAAATATCAATTTCTGGAGGAACTATTGAAACCGATTAAACGAATAGGATATTTTCCCTTCAGTGATAACGATACGACAATGCCGCCTTGGGAAGCGAGACAAAACTCTATTTTTGTCTTTGATGATGTAACATGTGACAGCCAGAATAACATTAAAGCATACTTCAGTATGGAACGACATAAAGATATTAATTGTTTTTATATAACACAAACATATGCCGCCGCACCGAAGCATTTGGTGAGAGATAATAGCAACTTATTAGCTTTGTTTAAGCAGAATGATTTAAATCTGAAACATGTATATGGCGATCATGTGGGTACTGATATGCCATCCCAAACATTCCGCGAAATACGCTCAAATTGTTGGAAAGATAAATACAGTTTCATTTCGATTCACAAAGATTTCGACTTGAATGGTGGCCGTTATAGGAAAGGTTTTG
>JAHWXV010115459.1:0-10436 GCA_024586415.1 Phrixothrix hirtus
CACACACACACACACACACACACACACACACACACACACACACACACACACACACACAGACATACCAATTTTTAAAAACACGTTTTTCGGACTCAGGGAGGCCCAAAACGTGTATTTCAACTAAAATTTCGACATCGAAAATTTTGGACGAAAACAATACTTTCTCTATTCTATATTTCATATAGGTACGAGAAAGTAAAAACAGATATTAAAATAAATATTTGACGGATAAAATTTGTCGTTTCGCTAGTCAAGTTATTTTGCGTTTTCGGTGATATGGAACATGCTGATAATACACTTCGTGAAGTACCTGCGACCTTCATATAGGCCTCCATATAGGATACGTCGCGTCCGTCGGTGGTGACTTGAATGAAGCTCGTGTTCGAACGTAGGAGAATAGCAAAGCTTATTTTAGGTCACCTACTTAAGAGTGGAAAATAGATTCGCGCGGCATATGTGTGTAATGTGACCTGCAATCAACCAACAATTGAGATTCAAGACCCCTTGTAATCTCGACGGTAGTCATTTAACCTCCCTGGAGTCTGGCAATTTTAAAGAATTTTAAAGAGCGTATTCTCGAGTAACATCTACACCTCCATTGAGTGCTGAGTTAACAAGTATTGCTAGAGTGTAGGAAACGGGATAATTGTCTCTTACGTTAATGTAAGGCGGTGTTGAAGCCTGCAGCATTTACGGACTCACCCAGGGCTATATGTCCCTTTCTTAGTGGGAATTAATTCCTTACCACGAAACGAAGGACGTATTGTATGAGCTTGTAATGCGGATTTCTGAGTCACGCCTTTTGACTCGGTAATGATTCGGAAATCCTTAAAATAAGTTGCCAAGTAAAGACAATTAAAGTTTCCGAACAAAGCTACGCGCCAATAACTATACCAAATTATTTGAGGATTCGTGCTTAAAGACCGAGTGCCTAAAGTGCCTTCGCAAAGCTAGTCAAACTACCTTTCGACCGCCATATTTGAGTTAATTTAAATATTTTGGTTGTTTGTAATTGACATTAATTTAAGGTAAGTAACTTTATACTTACTTTGATCTAATCGACTTCTTAACCTCCGGGCTGGTCCACTGGCGTTATCAATCGAAGTGTATACCCGATAAGTATAATTAATTAAAGATACTGCATTTGTAATCAAGCGTGACTACCTTGTTTTGCCTTTTGTTGCTCTTTTTTTGTCTTATTTACAGTACCCTTAGTAATTTTGCGTATACCTAGTAAATATTAGGATTTTATTTACTTTAAAGATTTAATGCGAAAGTGAAATGTGCAGATAAATCTTAGTTTCTTGCTATTTATTTGTTTAATTATGATCAAGAATAAACTTATTACAAAACAACACCTAAATAAATTGCTTATTTCCGCTGTATGTTTAAGTTGAACTAAATCCATCAATAAAACTAATTATAATTACTAAAAAAAGACCTCTTTTTCTTCTAAAATGTATAAACGTAACGCAAGTAATCCTGATTAACGTAATGGCAACTTTTGATCCTGCACTTAAACTGAACGAATGAATATTATCGAAGCTTAATGTGATTGTCTGCGTTTCCCGTCGAAACAGTCTATAGTCTAGATACTTAAGGTTGAGAAAAAATACAGGTTTATCATAACGATTTGTATAAAGGGCAATCACAACGTCTAAAATCTGAATAATCTAATATTTTATAGCTACACTTATTTTAAAATAACCTGCAACCACCGTGCTTAAAAAATCCTTACTTCTACGAGGGTGAATCAAATATAAACAGTAATTTTGCTGGTGACAGTAGCAAGCACGTTTAGATGGACTGTAACTGTGAGAGATTGTTGTTTGGTTTATTAGGAGTGGGGGAAGAGCTTAGTTAGCAGCAGAGCTCTGTTCTGTCGTCAGTACAGCCATGACCGAGCAAGAGGTACAACCGTCTGTTGCGCAATGCATCGTCATAAAATTTTTAACCAATTAAAGCGCTAAACCTTCTGAAATTTTTACTCGTTTGCAGGCACAGTTTGGGGACTCTATACTGTCTCAGAATCGAGTGTATACGTGGGCCAGAGAATTTAGGGGTGGGCGTCACCGTCGACGCCCACGGTCAAGTCTTACAGATGGCAACATCAGTGCCGTTTGAGAGCTTATTGAAGATAATCGTCGGTTAATTGTTCAAGAAATCTCGTCAGAAATTGATATCAGCTACGGGAGTGTTCAATTCGCAATGACAGACAAACTTAGCTTCAGAAAAGTGAGTGCTCGGTGGATTCCGAGGTTGTTGACCGGAGATCAAAAACAAGTCAGGTCGGAGATCACTAGGAGACTTCTGAACTACTGACAACCTTTTGTTCGCGCCCCTGAAAGAATAACTTGGAGGACAAAGTTTTGAAAGCAATGAAGAGGTCGAGGAGCATGTGCGAAATTGGTTGAAAACACTCCCTCGGTTTTTTTATGAACAGGGAATATTTAAGCTTCAAAATCGGTGGCAGAAGTGTGTAGATAACGCAGGAGACTACATTGAGAAGTGTTGAAGGTATAGTTTGTGTATAATATTATTTAATAAATATATTTTTAAAAATTACCGTTTATATTTGCTTCACCCTCGTATTATTCGGTTTCGTAATAAACACCGAGCACGTCCTAACTACGATCGACAGACGGAATGTTTCCCCGCGTCAAAGTTTATTTAATTTTGCTTTTATGACTTCCTTCAAACTAACTGTGTGTACGGCCTTAACCATTAATTTTGAAAGATCTGTATTTATTGCAAATGAACATAAATTGGAGCGGACTTAAGCTTTTTTTCCGATAGAAAGATCCAGGTGCAGATTGCCTTGCCCGTTCAGCTTGCTGGATGCGCTTACCACCAGGTCGACGATGTAGTTTTGAGATGAAAGCCGCCTACCAAAAGCGGCTATCCTCCAGTACGCTCGAGAGAGACTCCCTTGGTTTAGAGCGTCACTTTAACTATACATATCACATCCGCATTTACCGGCACCCATCTAACAGTTACTTTCTTTAATATAAATTGCAAACACCAAAAATTATTATTATTCCTTTTGTAAAATTTAATCAAATTTAATCATATTTCCAACCGTAGCATGCTTTTTTGATCAACGCTTTATACACACTCACTCGTTGATTTTCGCCGCTCTATTTCCAATTTTTTCCCCTTGAATCTCCTTTCCAGACGTGGAAACAACTTCACCCGTCCTAACAGTGTCTATTTTTAGCCTTTGGTCATAAGCTCCGATAACACTCTTTAGTAAAATGTTTTAACAACGTAAAATTTAGATACAAAATAATTTAAATATGTGAAATTACATTTAAATTTCCTTATTCCATTTGATCCTATTTATTTCAGGTTACAACACACACAGCCGAATTAAGAAGCTACTTTTCAATATTTAATGACCGATACAAGGTTTATTAAAATTTATAGTGCATATTCCCTACAGGGTGTTCGAAAAATTGTTCAAATTTAAACCATTACAAGCTATAGATATTAGTGTTCAGTAATTAACATCCGTGGGTTCTTGTAAGAGATATTTATGTGTTGTATTTATTCCAATAAATTTGGTCAAGGAATGATGGTAGTATCAACGCCATACACGCCCGTGTGTTTGACCCTTTGGGCCGTTTAAATCTCGACTCAGTTAATTGGTGGCATTTGTGTACCCTAATTTAGTTTATATATTATTTGGTTTATTAAACGGGAATACGGTGTTGAATAACCCCGTATTAGTTGTGATCCCCCTATTGTGTCTTGATTTAAATTGATTATACGGCTAACTGCCTCTTATTTGCTTGTTCTATTTCGATTAGGTTCATATTTAATACCATTACCTGTAAAGCTTATATACTTGGGAGTAGGTCTGATTACAACCTGCGTCACTTTAGTGAAGTCGTGGAGCGGGCCTGTTCTAGTGGAGTACCTATTATTATTATTATTATTATTATTATTATTATTATTATACGGGTAAATAAACATGAGCGACCAGCTCTGTCTAACTGATCGATGCATCCTCTTATCGCGAACGGAGGCAGTGGCGCCCCCAACGTAATTGTGTACCGTGTATCTCATATTGATTGAGTAGGAGACGGAACTGTTAATAACGATTCTTGTCGGTAGCTTTGGATGCCCCTTCGTACCGCAGTAGCTTAGTCAGTGCTCGCTGTTGCGTCGGTTCCGCCGACCGAGAACGTGATCCGGCCTAGTGGCTTGTGGGACCGTGGCAAATGATCAAAAAAAACTAAAATAATTAAATGTAACTTGCATTAATATTTTATATTGCGTCATTCGTAAGTTCTTCATTTGAAAACCCATTATTTTACATATAATTCTTCTGTTTCGCCTGTGTGTAAAAATAATAATAAAAAATAATTTATTAATATAATACATCCGAGAGTAATAAGTGTTGAAATTAATAATTTTTTACATCAATTTGACCTGTCTTAATTTCATTTGGTTGGGTAGGTATACTTAATTTTAAAATGCACTTATCTTGTACCGTTTTAATCTTGAACTAATATATTTGTGAGACATTTTATTTCGATAGATAGTTTGATGTAAAACTTTGATACAAGTGTGATTTAAACTCCTCTCTGCTTGAGAACACAGTGATTTGATTCATTCTACTGTATGTGAAGATCTGAGCAATTTTTGGCAATGGCAATATTTGTATCAAAACTAAAACTTTAAAATTACGAATAATTGAATTTTAAAATTTGAATACGTCTACGGTAAGTTACTGGCAAACCTTCAGTGGAATTCTATACCTACTGATTTTGGCCCAAAGTGACCAACCATTAGTAAAGGTTACAACGGCCTGAAACATACCCAATGACTATCACATGTTGCGGTAAAATACTGGTCCAGAGCCGGCTATCTGTAAAATAAGCGGTTGGCCCTCATGTGACCGGCTACTAACTGGAATAGCCTATATGTCATGGTTCGGCGTCGAAAGCCGGTGACAGCTCACTGCTACATGTACTGGCTGACCATGTAATGTGCTGCTGCCTTTTAGAAGTCGATTCCCGAATTTTTAATTATTTTGTGACGTGTGAATTAACTTCTGAAACGAAACGATAACAGCGCGAACACGTTAAGTGCTAAAAAATTTTCAAGTGATTGAATGAAAAAGACAATTTGTCCAACAATGTAACTACTTATCTGTATAAAAATAACAAATTCATAAATTTTTATAATGAAAACTGTTACCAAAATGTAAAAATCAAATTAATTACATAAAATAGCTAAGGAAAATCAAATATAAATAAAATATCCAGTCGGAAATTGTTTAAAACAATCATGTAAATTAATAATGAAAACTGTTGTAAAATATATAATTCCAGGAATAATCTCCATGCATTTATAAGCCAGACAGACACGTGGGCCTTATCGAGATTCTAAGAAATTCGATACGCTACATACAAAATTTCACGTAGGCCGTAAATTAAAGATTAAATATTATTAATTAGCTAAAATAAATCTAAAATGCATTCAGTTTATAAACAAATTGATAGAAACAATAATTATTTAACTAATAAAAATATATTTCATGTAAATTTAAATTTGAAAATGTATGTAAACTGCCATGTAAAAATGTTTATTATTATAAATAAGTTAACAATAATGATAAAAATCTGAAAATAGTATCAAAAATTAAGTACATTGAAACGGCCAAAATGCCGATCAAAAAAATTGAAAAATTCTTAATTTTTGAAACTAAAATTGTTATCCCCACTCGCATTTGGGAACGCTGGACAAATCATATAAATACCGAGATTTCGACAAGAAACAATTAGAGCGAACTTACTACGACTGTAAAGCACTCAGTTTCTCCTAGAGAATAACGACAAATTTGTTGCTATATAAACAATCTGTCGTCAGACAAATATAAATGTTTCCTACGCTTATTAAAATCGCCGTCAACTTTTCAAGTAAAATCAGAGCATAGTTTCTTTTGCATTTTGATTAACTGTATATAATAACACAGCTACAGATAAGATTATACCTAAATAAGCAGTAGACCGCTCTACAGATTGGATTACTGAATGTACTGGGTTGTATCTGCGCTTTGAGGCGCACTAAAACCCCCTTCAGATTAGTAATCTAAATGTACAAAGTTGACCTGCTGAAAGAAAGGCAAATCTTAATGTACTGATCTTTTAACACGGAACTATGCGAATCTACGCTGTCAGACACACTTGCCCCTAGCACATTGAAACATATCTATACCAACACATAAAATTAATTTGTTTAAACACATTAGCACCGAAATAAGGTAGAAACATCCAAAAATATTTTGTCTAGGCGCCACCGTTACAATTCAAACCATGATTGCGCATTCACAATCGTACCAAAGTCGACTTAATTAATATAAAGAATATTCAACCGGTTTTCTCAAAAACAGCTGTAAAGTAATTAAATTTTATAAATAGTTAAATTTAAGTTCAATTGCTGTATATAACAAATTTCTGCTTATTTTAATTAATTAATAAACTTATTAAACCAGTTACCAACTTATGATTTACCTAAATCAATAAAATACAAACCAAATTAATAAAGTTCATTAAGGGATAAAAGATCGCGCTAAGCGCAAAGAATTAATTTAAATTACCTAAGTTATATAAACCAGAATAATCCTTATAAACAAATATAAAAATACTGTGAGCACTCTAAACAGCCAAACATTATTCTGTAATGAATAAATAAGAATTAATCAAGTATATATACGAGGTAATTACAAAAAGTACAAAGGCCTAATACTCAATATACTACGAGGTATAATCTAAAAGTTAATGTTTATACAACGCTAAAAGGTGTTCGCCTGTTCCCATTAATTTTGTTCACAGAGAAACAACGCTATAAGAGACCACCAATTGAACCTCCCTCCTCCGAGTGTGTAAAAGCTACCCAAGCATTTAAGTAACGTTCCTGTATTCTTAATCAAAGTCTGTTACCAACCCAAATAGGACGTTACAACCATACAATGAACCGTAAGTATCCCGGCCAAAAATGTTTGTTGGGATAAACGGATTTTCAAGAATGGTGGAAACATATAAAAGTGCGCTCTTATATTTAAAATATACTTCTTGAAGAAGTGTGTCAACGATTTCCGTGTCAGAAAACCATGGAACGCTTTTTCTGTGTAGTAATCCCATAAAAATAAAAATTAAAGTAACTGGAATGGCAAGTACATTAACTATTGTATTGCAGACGTTGAAGCCGACAAGGATAGATAACTCTAGATATAACTATTGCACTTGTACTCGTTGAATTAAATGGGGAGAAAGTAAGATAAAATTTATTAATACGTTTTTATCAATATTAGGGTGCATTTTTCTATTTATTATCAAATTAATTGGGGGTAATTATTGATTGGTACACAATTGTGTTGCTAGAATTTATAGCAATTATTTGTATTTTTAATTACTAATATAATTAATAATTGTGGTAATGTATGTTATATTTATATGCTAACATAATATGCTTATTGTTATATAGAAATGATTATTTATACCTAATAATTCAATTAAAAATGTTTCATTATGAAATAGTTATAATGAGAGTTACATAGGTAAGAGTGAGAAAGAATTATCTATGAAAAATTTGACTTCACATGAATATTCAATAGAAGCCTTTCCAGTTACTTTAGTTTTTATTTCTATGAGTAATCCAAGTGATCACATTCGGTGAAAGCAAGCACTGCCAACTTTTCAATCAAAATTTGATATTGGTAAACAGTTCTTTTGTTGAATGCAGTCAGTAAATATACAGAGTATCGCAACCTTTTGATGTTTGAATTTCCCCACAGCAGCCATATTTATACCAAACTATATTAAAATGTATAGAAATTATGGCAAATTTTTATTCTACTACTAAAAATGGGATTGGTTTCCTAAACTGCACTGAAAATGGTATAGATGTGTAAATACAATCTCAGTGACATATAATTCAATATATTTAACGACGTGTAAATTGGTATAAATTTGTTGAATATGTTCGACCTTGTGGTATATATACCCTGTATATCTACTGGCACTGGTTGAATTCGATTATAAACAAAATGATGACAGCATGTTTATAACAATCTGTACCTCTAACGTGTTCTGTAATCTATACTCACTTTTGGTGTTTAGTTTGTGTCTATGTTAATGATTAATCAAAATTAATTGGCATATAAAATTTTTCTTAGTTTTGTGATTGTTAATGCCAAATAATGGCGGATAATAAGGAAAAATTAGAACAATTTCTAACTGTAACAGGGGTTGATGAAGAAAGAGCTAAATTTTATTTAGAATCAGCAGCTTGGCAATTGGAGGTTAGAATTATATTTTCATTATTATTATCTTTCGAGAATTATAGCTAATATTTCTAGGTGGCTTTAACTAGCTTTTATGAAAATGACGGTGAGTTGGATCAATCTGTAAATGTAGGATCGGTCCCAATGGAACACCCTGAAAGTCCACCTTCATCCGTTTCGGAACCTGAAAATATAAAAACAAAACCAAAATCTAAAACTGCAACTTCAAAGTTTGCTACTATTCATACAGTAAATAGTTCTAGTGAAGATGAAGAAGAAGGACAAGCATTTTATGCTGGTGGATCTGAACATAGTGGTCAACAAGTATTAGGACCTTCAAAGCATAGGGATATGGTATCTGATATGTTTAAAGCAGTCAGAGAGTAGGTTTTATTGTTAAATTGAAATTATCCATTAAACTTATTTTAATTTGTAGACATGGTGTAGAAATTTTAGAACCAAGTACGAGTTCTTCTAATACATCTGCATTTAAAGGGGTAGGCTATAAATTAGGACAAACTCCAAACGATACAGAAACCATTCCTGGAGCTACTGAACCATCAAAACCTGAGCAGATTACTTTAAAATTATGGCGTGAAGGATTTAGTTTAAATGATGGTGATTTAAGGAGGTATAATGATCCCATTAATAGAGACTTTTTAGAAAGTATACGTAGAGGTGAAATACCAACAGAGTTAAGGCAACAATCTAGTGAGGTAAAATTAAATTCTTATTTTATTTATAACTGACAAATTCATTAGGTAAAAACACGGTTTAAAAAATCGAATATGTTTGTAAAAGCCAAAGTATAAAATATACAAAAGCATTTATAGAAGAAGTATCAGGTATAAACCAATTATTGCAAAAAGGTTTAAATTTTATCAATATATTTGTATCAATAAAATTATATTGCTTAAAGTTTGTCAAGAAAAATTGCTTTAAAGCAACAGATCTAATGATAAAGTACAAATTTCAAAAGGGTAAAACAATTTAAAGAATGAAAATATTTTAGTGGTATACAGGATGTCTGGGAATATAAGAGCATTACTTTAACAACAGTATAACTTAGTGTACACAATAAAAAACACTATAATTCTTGGCAGTTAGGCCATAAAATGCAACTCTAAATTTGACTAGATTATAATAAAAATATCGTTTATAAACATTAATCGATTGTAAAGAACATCAATTGTTTTATAAAATATACACGCTGCTGTAGTGTGGTAGATTTTAATTGAAATCCTAAATCTTTAAAGGGTATATTCGGTTGCAATTAATATACTGAGAAAATTTTGAAATCGCAGAAACATTGGTGAATACATCTGTATAATACCATATACAATTTTTGTATTTCCAGTTTTTGTTGCGTTTTCCTTTTGCACTCTTTTATTCTTCTCATAGTTTACTAAATTTGCTTTCAACTGGCATGTGGATTAATATTTTTCTCCTACAATTGTGAAAAATTAATTAAGCAAAAAAAATTAACTTCACTTACTAATCAGTACTTGTACACTTTAGCAAGTATGGCATTTTGTAAAGTATTTCTATGTCATAAATATATTATAATTACCTGATATAAAATGTTGTGAGCATATTCTAGCATTATTAATTTTAGAATTAGTTAAATCGTCCCTTTTTAAACTGCTCACGCAAGTTTTTTGTCTGTTGGCAGTCAATTCATTATATTGTTTGCATTTTTCAAACTAGAAGGAATTTTATAGAAATTAAATTTGTCCTTCGCCGAATTACTTCTACAATTCACAACCAAGCAAAAATTTATGAAAATTACATGGTAAATTTTATAAAATCAATAATTCAATTACAACTTAAATTGAGGTTAAGAATATTTATCTTCCAAACAAAGATCTTGGAAATTATGACATCATGTAGACACATTTTTGACAGGTATAGTTGGATTTTTTATCTTTGCAGTGATGTCACACTTTACATGTGTATGAACCATTGAGATAGAATAGAAAGGAGATGTCATCACGTGACAAAAGTGGCATCACTTTGCCATCTTGTTAGTATTTTCTGACAGGATGTCAAATTTGGCGTGCAACCTAAATATTTTCATTTTGTTTGTATTTTTTTAATTTAGGGCTATCTAAATTAGTTTGAAAGCGATGTCTTGTTCTTTACC
>JAHWXV010115465.1:0-12556 GCA_024586415.1 Phrixothrix hirtus
ATATGGAGATCGTTCTTTAAAATTGTGCGGCAAGTGGTATGAGAAAAACCTGTTTGAAGTGCAAGCTCACGAAGAGATGTTGTTGGGGTATTGGTGACGGTATCCCTGCATTGCTCGACAGCGTCTTCAGTGCGTATTCTCGGCCGGCCACCAACATTTCGTGGAAGAACACTTCCTGTTTCTCTGAATAAAGGCACTAAGTGGATAACAGCGGATTAATAATCATTGTATGTAATAACCGCATTTCAAAAATTCTTCTTGAAATTCTAAATAACTGTCATTAATGGAATAAACTCAATTTCCAATGATTTTCCGACCGGTACGAAAATAAGCCTTTAGAATAAATGACTTTTGTTGAACGGTTAGCACCATTTTTTAAATTAAACTTTAAAATTAAACTTCCTTAGCACTTCAACAATAAATTAGTTTGACAAATGTCAAAAGTAGTTCTCATGGCAAATATGAAAATGGAGGTGTCTGTATGAATTAAGCAAAGTTACATCATTTTGTTTCCATAGGTCTCTTAATTATAAAACTTTTTATACACACGTTATTATATGTAGACTGTATTCTACAAATGTTATCATCATGCAAATTTAACGAAAAGTATATGAGATATCACTTAATCTTTGAATTTCAGTTTGAAATGTAGTAACTTCTGAACCCCATCTAGCATAAAACCTAGTTACTTTAGGCGCCAACTGTGAATTGATATGGCATTGGTTATGAGTCTAAAATAGCGCAACTGGGATATTCTGTAAACATCATTGGTTGTAGAATCTTTAAATGTTAGAATTGCAATTAAATTAATACAAATTCAAGATGGCGTGAACTAAAATATGTGACCAACATCGGTCCCTTTATAATTTTAAAGCACAGTGCCGATTGAAGTAAACATTTCTAAATAATATATTGGTTAATTACGATTGGAATAATTATCTCCCTCTACAAAAGGTTAATATGATATAGATTTAAGTAAAAATATGTAAAAGATATTACCTAATAATGTGTCGAAGGACCTCTCAACGATAGTTCCCCAATGATTTTAAATACACTTATTCTTCAATATTGTGAAAATCGGATGTAATAAAATAAAGAAGTTCTGTATATATATATTAGACATTTCACGGTCAAGTCAATTTCATCATTAAAATTTATGAGCTTTTATTAAAGACATCTTAATTTAATAAGATTGTGGGTAAATAATGATCCACCTCCTTTCTGTATCGAATTTTGCACTATTTTTTTTAATTCTGCAATTCCAAAGAAATGGTTCAACAGATTTCTTTTAAAAATTTACTGTATTAGAGTAAAACATCAATGTAGTGTTCATATTTCACACAATTCTGGCATCTATAAGTATAACGGACATTTAAAACGTGAAATAATTTCTTTTTAGCAATGTTGGTTACCTGATTTGAGGGTGCGAGCAAGTAAAATAAATTACGGTATTGCGTTGTGAAATTACGTCATTATTAGTTTTCAGAGTTATAACTAATCAAACTGTTTTCAGACCTATTGATAATAAGCCTGTTTGGACAATGTATTTACTGTACTGCTAAATCCTGCCTAGAGGTAAACTGTTTACGCTTTCTTTTCAATATTTACTTTTTAAATTATGGCTCACGCCAAAATTCTATTTACGACATATGATCATATACCTGATAGGTAACGAAGCATAATGAGTTCAATACATTTATTATATTTCAATTTTAGAATAAATATATAAAAAATGCAATCAGAATTCTTAAATATTCAAAATAGAAATAAATTTATTACAGATACAGTTATGTAAACAAATACAATGACCCGTAAAGACAGATTCTTTTAATATTTATTTTTCCCAAAAATAAGCAGTTGTCTGATTTTTGTTAAAGGAATCTAAATTGCAAGTATAAAAATTTAGTTAAATTTAATGTTACAATATTTTTACGTTAAATTAAATGCTGTTACAATTTTTTAAAACTTCATTTAAAATATGTACTAGTGTTTAAAACTACAAACATTTTCACTTATGCAGTGAGAACTGATTTTGATATCATTCGATTGGTCGATAGTATATCTGCTTTTTTTTATTTCCTTTTAAAACAGAATTGGATTTGTGATTTGATTTACATGCCAATTAATGCTCTGGATAGTAACTCTTCAAGTTTTACTTCTAGTGACATGCGAGATTTTCACGAAACTCCCGTTTTATAAAATTAAATTGAATTTTATAAATTTCTTCACCGTGCCTCCGTAACAATTTAATTTTGTTGCCGGTTATCAGTCAGAGGTATTATATTTTTCAATTACTTGAATAAGTTTGCGAGTAAGGTATTTTTCGGAATTTACATATTTACCATCAAAATAATCTACTTGCGAAGCTGTCACTGGTTGCTTAATTTATATCCGCGTGTTCGATGTAAGTAAGATGATTTTTCTTGTAACGTTTTGCTTTCATAGCTATTTTAAATTCATTTCTGCTGTTGTATTGACCAATCAAGGGATCTAAAATTTCAAACTGCTGATTTTATCCAATGTCAGGAAACTGTTGGATTTCCGTAAGATATTTGCATCTGGTTCGTAACCTTGTCCAAGTTTTACAGCTTAGGTTAGTAAAGTATATGACACCATAATTTCGAGTTTTACTGCTGCAAAACCTTTCTGTATTGAATATACAATTTGAATTTGTGCCTTCGTTTTTTAGTTTATTTTATACTATAGGTTATATATCCAATCCCGCGTTTTTTTTTGTAACGGATCACAATTTGAACTTTGCTAAATATTTATTTTATAGTTTGTGAACTTCGTTTTTAACTTAGATATAATGTTAGGTAATTTCTACTTAAAGTATAATTTTAGAAATTTGAAATAGTGATTGCCGATTTCAATTTTTTAATTTAAGAACTGAGTAATTTCTAAATGTAAATTACGATGGTGTAACAAGAGTATTTAAAAAGATGTATTTAGCTGACTGTTGTAATGATTTTTGAAATTATCTCGTATATGCGTCAAAAATGTAAAATTTTGTAAGGAAATTCAAATATGCTTTTAAAAGATAAATTGAATGTCTTAAGCGAATCTGTCGGTGATATATAAGAAAGGCGAATCCATGCTCTCAATTTGGATAAATTATGAAATGGGATTTAAAGCGAGTTCAAAACTTCCAAATATAATAGGTGAGAATTTCTTATTTTAAATCGGTTGAATTCGTCTTAAGATCAATTTGAAGACATTTAAGAAAATTTAGCTACATATAAAAAATTAATTCAATGAGTATACCTATTTCAAAACTTCCAAATATAATAGGTAAGGGTTTCTTATTTTAAATCGATTCAATTCGTCTTACGATCAATTTGAAGACAGTCAGGAAAATTCGGTTACATATAAAAAATTAATTCAATGAGTATACCTATATGTTGGGATTGAAAGTAATGCCATTCTATTAGTTATAATAATACCATAGTCAATATAATTAAATTGAATAAATTATATTAATAGCTTAAAACTTGTAGGTACATCTTACTATCAGAGTGACTTAAATTTGTCACAGTTGAGGAAAAATAACTAACAAATAATGATAAGAATGATAATAATGATAATAATCATATTTCTTTATTATATAAAATTACAGACGCTGTGACCCCGTCCTTTTCTTTCGTTATAGCCCCTTTTGGTTAAAAGAAAAGTTAAAGCTAAAAAGAACATTTATCTGCTTTATAATAAAATGTGTCTTTCTAAACACACAAATCTAGCTTATAGTTAAATATCAAATAAATTGTTTAAAACAGCTTCGTAACGCGTGCTTACTATAATTAGCACCTCACAACAGAAATAGACAGCAAACTCAATGGTTAACAGTTCCTCGCATGTGCTACACTGTCTTCGCAGCTGTGAAGTTTAGTATTAAATACTCAATTTTCTAATCAAATATAATAAGCTCTGTGTCTATCCAAATGGAGGCGTAAATAATTTGCTGTAGTTGCGCCAATAAAGATGTATTCTTCAATATAAACCCTAATGCTGATTTTTCCAAACATAAATCGTTAACAGAAAATGAAACCTAGTAGAAGACAAAGACCGGAAAGGTTTACAAAATTAAAAATCTAACGTGAGACAACACACAACTTCTTTTGCCCATTTCAAATTTAATTTAAATTTATTGACATTACTTACTTTCCTATACATCTAAATTGTAAACTCTAAAATTAATTTAAAAGCTTAAATAATTCACCCATTTCTAATTTGCTTTATACATGTACTAAGAGATTTATAATTAAATTTAAAGCTCATTTATAGCAAAAATAATTTACAGATTTAAATAAAAACTAATGACGTACATAAATAATGCACACAACTCATTAAAATGTTAATTTATTTTTATTTTGGGGACGATAATTGGAACGGTCACCCATCCAAGTTACTGGTCAGGCAAAACCGTGCTCAACTCTGGACATTTTTCTCAATAACTAACTTCAATGAATTTTCTCAGAGAAACCAATTGATTCATCTAATATAGCATCCCAGGTGCAAGAAGCGTGGCGAGTTTTAAAAAAATCCTTGTAGCCGTTTTCGAAAAGGCGCGCGCGCACACACACATTCATACAAACACGCGCGCCCGCACACACATATAGACCAATTTTTAAAAACATGTTTTTCGGACTCAGGGGACCTGAAAACATATACACGCGCGCTAGAGTGCGCGCACGCACACACACACACACACACACACACACACACACACATACATACACACACAGACCAATTTCTAAAAACATGTTTTTCGGATGCAGGGTAGCTGAAAACTCACATTTCCATTAAAAACTGACCATCGAAAATTTTGACCAAAACACAACTTTATACTATATTTCATATAAATAAGAGAAACTAAAATGTGATTTCAGATGACTGAAGTAATACAACGGATAGATGTTATAAAATATAAAAGGACATATGCCCTTCGGTGAGCGGAAAATAGAAAAAGCGGAAACATGATCCAATGAAACATGTATTGAAAAAGAAAATTATACTGGAAAGGACTGGAGATTTTCAAGTTTGGAGTTGGCTTGGCAGATCTGGATGCACTTAGATTTTATAAAATAAACTATGGCTGTGCATTTCATTAAATATAGAGGGTTACCAACCCATTACGACAGCAATAATGTTTTTCTAAATGAAATGCTAGAACCTTCTGGTAATGGTACAAATACAACCACATTTGTGTGAAACAATATAATTATGCTTATTTTGAGTGTGCAACTAAGAAAACACAATTTGGTGGAAAACGTTGGATAATTCAAAAAGAATTTGAAAATTTCTGGATTTGTAGAGAAATTCACTGTACAAACATTAAATTTCACCTAAAAAGCGGAATCGTCGGTGCTTGAGTGATAGGGCGCCCTGGAGAAGTGCTATTTGTACATACGTGTGCTAATGCATTTAAAAATATTATTGATATTTGACAAAATATAAAAACCGCTTCTTGAGGGTTTTAAAAGTACTAGAAGTGCCTTTGGCTGCTATGTGCAATTTATTTCTCATAAAATGAAACCTTTGTTGCTTTATACACACAATCGAACTAGTTCCATATCTAGCATTACTTGTACGCCATATTTTTGTCTTTGTAAGTGTACAATTATGATTTTTCCCTTTTGCCAATTTTTTTTAAATTCGCGCTTATGGATGTTCTCTGCCGTTTTTCGTCTTTGCATATTCATTCTAACTTCTATTATAAGAAAACTAGATGGCATTGTGGTATATTAGTTGAAATGATATCTGCTTTAGGTCGAGGTGCTATCCTTAATAAATTTATAACAAGCAAATAAGTAACCCATCGAGCAGTTAGATATTGTATTTTAAATTGTTTCCGTAGACGCGAATAGAATTTTTGGAGGAATAGACAGAATTTAAAAGTTCTACCCTAAAGCGGTTTTTATTGCCGCAGTTTATTTACAATACATTACGTAGCAGGTGGAAACATCAGTGGTAAAGTATGGAGTGTTGTAATAACAGATTAAAGTTGTATGTTCAAATACGGGGTTTATGTAGTTTCTTGCCGATATAACTATACGTGAATATTGTATCACAATTTATTAATGGTAAAATAATAAGGGTGACTGCATATTAGACGTATGGAATTTTAGTTATTTATAGTTGATTTTAATTTAATTGCACATACAATTAAAACCATTAAATTAAATTGATCGCTGAATTAGTTCTTGGCTACACTAAATCTGTCAAATTTAGCACTAACTGTACTTGAAAAATAATTTCTCATAATTTGTGTACAACTTAAAGTTTAAAAATTTTCTAGTTAAGTACCTGTTAAAGTTTTACACTAATTCTAATATTCGAACAAAATATTTAAGCATAAAATTAATGCTTAAAGTAATATTCAGTCGTTTACCTGAAATTAAGAATTGAATGTTTGAATTTATCTAATTAACTTAAAAGTATTTAATTAGATTATAGTTATAAAAAATTTGATAATACCTCCCAATCCATTTATTACGTTAACTTTAGTAATCTAGATTAAAAATTCTCTACTTTTATGCAAAAATTAGATGTAAGAAGAGCAAAAAATAAAAGCGAATTTCAAGACAACTTTTATTATTTAGAGGGTATAGCGGCTGTATTGCCAGTATATATTTTGAATTCCTCACTAAGTTCTCGTGGAATTTAAGGATCATTTAATTCGGTAAACATACAATTCATATAAAATTCACCCAATTTGGTAGCATTACATTTTTATAAAAGATTATGCTTTCTTTAAAACGTCCAAAATATATTTATATGTGACTACAGACAAACACTTACTTATAAATTGATTATTATTGCAGCTGATACTTCTGTTTTTCAATTAAACAATAATCATTTCTGGAAATAAACAACTAACGATTTAATTATACAGTAGATTTTGCGTTGTACTGTCACTAAATTAGTTGAAATATGATGAAAATAACGCTGCAACATTATTATCAATAAATTTCGTGGAGAAAAACCAAGAGCAGCGAAATGCTGTGCAAATTGTTTCATCGCTTTTTAACTGTTAGGGTATTTCGAAGTTACTTAAGCCAAAATCATAAAATCTAACGAGCTTAGTAGAATTTAAACTATAAACAGGTTTGTAGAATCAAAATTTTAAATTATTATTTAAGAACGCTATAAAAGTACATATAAGAGGCTCGCCCAAAGAGCAAAGAACGCTTTCTTATAACTAATAAAAAACAAAAGATACAATCTCAAAAACTTATGTATAACATCGCAGCGCTTTAATCTATTTTTTGATGTAATCGCCTTAGTTGTCAAAGCATTTGTTGTATCGTGTAACCAGTTTTTCGATACCGATGTTGTATTCTTCAGCCGCGAAAAAGCGGAGCCCTTATGTTACTGCTTCTTTGAAGCCTTCGTCGTTGTCAAACTGTCTTCTGCCTAAAAACTCTTCAATTTCGGAAACAAATAGAAATCACTTGGTGCCAAGTCAGGGCTATAACGAGGATGTCTGGAGATTTCCCACCTAAGTCTTTGAAGTACTATCTATATCTGTGTACTGGCGTGTTGTCTGGAATTGTCGTCGATCAAAACCACATTTGACAACATTGCGCGCCTCTTTTTTAATGGCGCGCCGAAGGCGTTTCATATTTTTAGTGTAGGCCGCTGAGTTTATAGTTTCACTTCACATTTGGCGGGATTTTCTATTGGCATGGCCACTTTAAATGATTACAAAACACACAAGCATGGTCTCACTGCAATGAAACTCAGCCTACACTGAAGCGGGACCCGAGCTGCCTGCCGCACATTCAATCGTGCTGATAAGGGATCGGCGCCGCGTGTGATGCGCAAACGTTCTTTACTTTCTGGACGCTCCTAGTAATATACTAATTCTTTAAGTTTTTTAATATTTGAAATCGATAATAAAATATTAAATCTTTTTTCAAACAGAAACCGTTTATTTTTGTTTGATAAATTAGTCAAAAGAAGGTTCATTTTGACTTTAAGCTCTGAGACGGCACTGAATAGAAATTTTTAATGGTGACTCCACAATTACATCTATTGCCTTACATTTTACTATTTTAAGAAACTGGGAAAGTTTGAAATAATGGAAGATTACGTAATTAACCAACGTCTTTCACTATCTGTAGTACCCCGGGAACCTCTATATCTAGGGAGACAACGTCGAACCACATCTTTGGAATATCTGGACCTACATCTCATCACTGTTACAACATCACGACTTACACGGCTAGCAATATCTATAAGCGAAAATCTGTTCTCTGTCATGCCAATAATCTGGCCACTGCAAAAGCATTTAATTGCCGATAATTTTCACGTTGATGAATTCATAGCATTCTTAAATGTTCAGAAGATAATAGTGGATGAACAATTCGAAAAACTGTCGGATTGCTTATTTTATTTTATAATATCTATTGTTACAACGTGCAAACAAACAAATTAAAAACAACAACAACAACAACTGTTACATAGATTTTATTCAAATTTTAATCGTTACTTTGTTTCATAAAAGCAAGCGTTTTATGAAACTTTCATTAAAATTGATTAACAACCTCCATGTGCTGCGATTTTCATCGGAGTTAATATATGTATGTCCAAACATTTGTAGTACAACCTATTGATTTAATTTAGAGGTTATGTTGTAATTTTGTCTTATCTTCAATTATACATTAACATTATTAACTATTTTTACGTAATAATCTTAAATAACTGACGTAAATGTGGCATTGACGTCTTTGAAAAAATTTGTCATCTTCAAAGGCTGTAGCGCCCTTGTGTATTTTTGGACCCACATTTAACAAATTATTTTGTTTGACTTTGGGGTAATATCTGTCCTAAAAATCTTTAAACAGAGCTTTTCGACACACTGTATGTGTCACAACTATTTACCATTTCCTTGCGATTTCAATTACCTCGTCCGCCAATTTGCTTGTGCTATAATTACCCCTGTAGCTACTTACTTTGTAGTGGGTTCAGCTCGTACCTACAGACTATGTTGTTCGGCTTAAAATACTTATCAGGTTCCATCTCAACTCTATTTGCCGGTAACTAATTAGTATAATAGCAAGGTTTATAAATTTAGAAATTTTACAGCAATAACAAACATAATTTTTCTTTTCTTCGCCAGATTTTTTTTTATAAATTGCATGAGGACGTTAATTGAATTTTTGCACGTACGGAGCTAGAATTATCATCTAGGCACTTGTTTTCATGACTAAAGCGACGCTTTTAATCTCAAAGAACTAAAATTCTACTATAGTTCCAAGAGAATTAAAGTACTTTAAATCGGGCATAAATAAAGTCAATTCATAGCAATAATAGAAATTGACCAACTTAAATTACTGAAAGCGTTACTATAGCACTTGGCAAATAAAACTTAAATAGAATTTGCCGTGAAGCATACGTTGATAAATGAACTGTTAGTATTAAGAACATACAATTTTCCTTTTTGATTTCAAATTTTTCGGAAGTCGAAAAACTAATGTTTATACCTCAGGACTAACTTTAGTCTCTTGTTATATAACATACTATTATATTACGTATGTATTGAAAAATTATTTCAACTCTAGAACTTTTGTAAAATTAAAGATCATCGTAAAATTGGATCACACTTTAGCGTTTTAATAAATGCGAACAACAAACTTCAAGTTATCTTGTATTAGCTACATATTTTTTTTGTGCATGTGCACCGCTTATTTTTACGTTGTCGTGCAATTAGTGCATTTAAATTACTTGTTTGCTAGGAATAAAAATTTTGTCTGCTATGTTTCTTACATACATGCATTTACAAAAGATTGGTATTATAAGTACTTATCTTGCATACATGTGTACATTTATTAAATAAATAACATCCTACTAACAATTTGGCCTGTTTTGCGCAAAGAATACTACACAAAATTATTTTAAATAATTAAAAGGAAACAGTTTTAGGATTTAATTCAATATTCCCATTTTAAGTTAATTCAGTTTAAATATAGTCACTGAAGTACTGCTTGCAAACACACTAAACAATCACAAGTTAAATTCGAAATTAGAATACAATGTCTAATTACTTTGTGTTTTTATATATAAGACGCGTCCACTTATGCATAGCAATCACTGGCGGTGTTCCAGTGAGGTGGCGCAATTTGCTGGATATAAAGTTATATTCCGTAATTCTCAGTCTTCTCTTTTATTTTTGGTCATATAGGTCTGAAAAATCACATAATATCCTCAACTATATTCCTGAATTTAGGAGGTCTTAATAATATAAAATTTAACTTCTTTGTCCCTCAAAGTAAAAGTATAAATATTTTAACAAAAGCAATAGCTGTCCCAAATTCCCAATTCTTTTCTAAATTCTGAATAATATACCGAAAACAGAATTTAATTTTATCCATTTTTAAGGAAACTGCATTGGAATTGCGATATAGGGGGCTCCTAAATAATATTATAAAAATTTCCCGAGAAAAGCTTCTTATTAAAATCTGCATTGACCAGAAACCATGTTAAAATAGGGCAGCTGACTACAAACAAAACCTAACTGTTAAAACATTTATTGTGTACACTTTTATACTAAACAAACTGTAATAATGAAGTTAGTGTTTAACAAACATTAGTAGTATGCTATGTCCCTAATAGCAATCGAATTGATCAGTGATAAACAGGTACAATAAAACAAAACAAAAGAAATTTCAGAAAATATACCGCTCTTGCCACCATTGTACCAGCGACTATAACTACTATACCCAGAACATTGAATGGTCAATCAAATCTTATTTAATGGCATAACAGTACAAAGCGACATTCGGCAGCAACCATAGTGTAGGTGACGTACCTGATTTAGAATTATCTTATTTACAATTTTTTGCTATCTTAGTTTTGTTTATTTACTAAAATAGATACTAAATTTTTGAGTTGATAAAATTTAAGGTTGAAATGCTACTAATATCCTCTTTGTGACTGATATTAAACTAATTACCCATAAATTTTGGATCTGCCGCAATAGTTTTATTAAAATAAATATTAATTTCCCACTGCTAAGGACATTATCGTTATTCATAGCTTACTCGACGGTACATTTACACCTGAGATTACGTGTAGCCTGCCGAGTATTCATTTATTCTTTGTTTATGCTTGCACGCACGCACGTAAGCACGCACGCACGCACGTCCGAACGCTAGCCGGCCCGCTCGCCTACCGGACCGGCTGCCCACAAGTGCGAATGCGCGCACATGCGCACGTATGGAGGCGCGCCCAGGCGCACGCACGTACGCACGCATGCACGCACGCATGCACATCCTCACACACACACGCATGAACGCACACACACCAACGCAAGCGCGCATGCACGCAAGCACAACCGACCGCTAGCACGCCCGTTTAACTGCCTAACGGGCCGCCCACAAGTGCAAACGCGCGCACACGGGCACGTTCAAACGCTCAAAAATGCGCACGAACGCAAGCGCAATGGAAGCGCGCACAAGCGCAGGCACGACAACCTACAAGCACGCACGCGCGCATGCACGCACGCATGACCACACGTAAGCACTCACGTAAGCACGCAAACACGCACCGACCCAAGCATGAACGCACGGAAGCCCAACTGCAAGCCCGCTCGCTCGCCTACCTAACGGGCTGCCCACAAGCACACACGCGCGCACACACGAACACGCGCACGCATGCAGGCGCGCAAGCGCGCATACACGCACGGCGTCACACACGCACGCACGAACTTAGACGCGCATGCACGAACGAACGTACGCAGGCATGCACGCAGGCATGCACACACGCACGACGGGTGCATGCCCGCACGCTGGCACGCAAGCACGGGTGCAGGCACGCAAGCACGCAAACATGAACGCAGCCACGCACGCACGCACTCACGCACGCACGCACGCACGCATGCACGCACGCACGCACGCACGCATGTACGCCAACTGATAGCCCGACCGCTCGCCTGCCGCACCGGCGCGCACAAGCGCAGGCACCCACGCACGCCCGCATGCATTCCATCAGGCAAGAACTCACGGACACATACGCACGCAAGCACGCGCGTACGCACGTACGATCGAATGAACGCGCTCACGCGAACGCGCCCGTTCACATGCACGCATGCAGGCACGCAGGCGCTCACACGTGCACGCACGTACGCGCACGCACCCGCACACAATCGCGCTGGCGCGCACGCAAGCACGAACGCCACGCGCGCTCGCATGCATGTACGCACTGACGCACATCCGCAATTACTCACGCACGCAAGCACTCACGTACGTAATCACGCACGTACACACGCACACACGCAAGCACGCACGGGTGCACGCACGCTTGCACACACGCACATACTCGTGCGCGCGCAGGCGCACACGCACACGCACACGCACAGCATACGCACACGCACACGCGCACGTGCACGTACACGGGCTCGCATTCGCACTCGCACATGCCCACGCCCTTGTTCACGCACTCGCGCAGGCCCACGCACACGCACAGACACACACATACACATACATGTATATTTATTTATATATATATATATATATATATATATATATATATATATATATATGTATATATATATATA
>JAHWXV010115475.1:0-11234 GCA_024586415.1 Phrixothrix hirtus
TGCATACCAGTATGCATATTTGGTCAAAAAAAGGCATATAAGTGCATATTTTAAAGGCAAACAAGGCATATATATGCACATATTTTGGCTGCATTTAAATACATATATTCCGCCCCCTAGTTATCATACTAAATTTTGAGAACTTCTGCGAAATAATTCATTAAATATTCTCGAGGCATTAAATCTGTCGAATACAAATGCGACCTTCCCCTAGGTGTTCACAGACGATGCCGATCTTTCGTTAGGAGTGCATTTTATGAAACTCAACAGCTGTGAAGAGTTAACACTAGAAGCTCATATTATCGTAAGCACGGAGTGTCGTCGAGAAAGGTTTTGGGATACAAGTCACCAGATTTGCAGTATTGCAGCAAGCAATGAAGTAGTTGCCTCTCAAAACATAAAGCCTTATTACATATACTTGCTACATAGTTCCAATGAAGAAATCATATCCCAATTACTACAGAAATATTTCAGAAACAGAGTACATAGGAACCGGTGAAATACGAAATGTGGTTGAAAGAGCAGGGCATACATTGACTTCATTGCCACGACCAGAATTTAAAAATTCTTCAAGATCTGTTAAGTAACTAGGAAGCGCTGTACAAATACTTGAATCATGAGAGACAGGTGCCTTGGCGAATTCGTGCTATTAATGCCTAAACATTTAATAATTAAAATTAAAATGGTTACTTGAAGTGCATCCATGCTCTAAATTGAGAATGATTAATAAAGGTGCCATATTGGTTAACGCTCGAAGCCTTTTATTCTCAATAAATTCTAATTGTAGTTGTTAAAATTGGTATTTATTTGAAAATATTACATGTTTCGGGGTGTTTTGATCCCATCATCAGATATAAATAAGGCAAGAATTATTTAAAATCAGTGTATATAAAGAATTGTAATATTTTAGATATTAATTAAATAAGTTAGTATGTAGAAATGCCATTAATAATTTTTATAATGTAACTGTTTAGAAACTTTTAATGAATGAAATAATTTAAAACATATATCAATTAGACGAGGACTGGACATGAAAATTAATTTAAAGCATGCAATTAAATTACTTACTTGTGTCTGTATATTTATTGCATTCCTGCTTGCATATGGCGTTTCCGAACCATTGAGGAATTTTAATTCTCCGTATAACTTGGAAGTGGGCTCATAGACGTCTTCGGCTGCAGCACCCTATTGTATTAAGTCTTATATTTTTTCAATTCGTTCCTGTACTTGCTCCAAATAGTATACTTTTTGAAATCTTCAATAGTTGCGCATCTTTAAGTATCTTCTTTATAAACGTGTACTGATTTGTCACAGCCGATCTTCTTTTTCGTTTTATTACTACGTTCCTTTGTCGATGCCCCTCATAATTTAGGTAACTCACGATAAAACGCAATAAAATTTATTAATAATATTTTCTTGTTGGTTTCTTCGTTGTTCTCATCACTTATATCATGATCAGGCATAAGGTGAGCCAGAGGTAACTACATGATGCCGTTTGGGATAGTGATGTGTTACCTCACACAGCCAGTATCCATCGGCAACTTTGTCACGCCTAGAATACTAAACGAATACCTCCAGGATCCCAAAAGTATATTACTATAATGACTATTGTCCTCACATGATCAGTATTATTGTCAAAATTTGAAAATACTATCAATAAAGCAGATCATCTGAGGATCGCTTTAGTAAAACTATATCTGAATTATTATTAGGATGTATTGTTCTATCTATAACTGATATAAATATTGACAACACCGTTGATAATATTATATGTTTAAAATGTGCTTCATTGTATGCCTGTCAGTTATTATGGGCGTGTTACTCACAGAATACTTGAATGGATTAATATATATTCAAAATATTTCTATTATATTTAAGTCTTTTTCAAATAAATCAATTTATATCTTTAATGATCATTTCTAAATTTGTTTGTATATTTTATAATTTCTGTTGGATCATTGAAATTTGGGGATAATTCTAATTTAATTTCCTATATAAACTTCGTATATTTTGCAGTGCAAACCGGGCCTTTTATTACAAAATGCGGGCACTAGACAAAAATATGCCTTAGGGCTCAAATATAATTACTGTGCCGCTCTAAATGATTTTATTTACCATACCAGCACATTATTATTTTATTTTAACTCTAAATTAAAATATATTGAAATTGAGATAAACGAACCCTTTAAATATCGCAGAATCCTGTACGTAGGAGAGACACGGTGTACAAAATTTGATATATAACCAAAACAGGTTTAAAAAGTTAGCTACAACTTAACCTAAGTCACTTTTGTATGTCCAATTTGTGAACAAGATTATCTTAAGGATTAAAACAATAGATACTCTTCTACATCTAAATAAAACGTTATGTGTGGTGATTAATGTAGTAAAACGACAGGTGTTGCTCTATTTGTTATTTCCGGACACATCCATATTTGTATTCTTGTAAAATTTATTACATTAGTTATTTCCTTATTGGGAGCCGCTACTTTTAAATGTGTTTATTTAAATATCTAAACATTTATCTTGTCCTACTTTTTACATAAGGTGAGTAACGTAGGCTTTTAAAACTTATCAGTAAATGAATGAATAGTTTAATTAGGAAGGAAGCTACGTTGGTATAAATACGAAGTAGGTACACTCTCTACTTCTTTTAACAGTAGTTGTTTTATGATTTTAGGAGAATTTTAAGTAAGTACGGTGTAAAAATGTAGGGGTCAAATACCTGTTGTAGAAATTTCTTTCTGATCTGTGTCGTTTACGATGGTTAAAAAAGAATATACATTATAAATCAGTAGTGACTCATGGTAATCAACATACTTTAAGCTACCCATGACCTCCAAATGAAAGAAATATTTATGCTAATGAAATGAAATACTCGTAAACTCTTACTTTATTGACTCGTATAAAAAATAACACATAAGCTTAGTTTTTAATGTAACTAGACAATAATCGTTTTCTTAACCCTTAGTCTTTGTCTATCAGTTTTATAAGACTAAAATTATTAATTATTAATACTTAAGTCATAATAAATACATAAATTAACAAAATGAGCTCAATCCGAAAGGCGCCTGGAGTGCTCATTGAGAATTAACAGGTACGGGAGCAGATTACATAGTAAGTTTACTGCTTTGCATTCGTTTGAGTGTGTCCACGATACGCGAGTTCCTGTGCGTCCAAAGATCTTCCCCAGCCTCCATGACCAGATGATCCGCCGCCGCCGCCGCCTCCATAACCACCTCCAGCATCACCATATCCACCGCCACCTCCGCTACCACCATACACCGTTTCATGCGAGGCAACGTGACTGGAACTATGATGTGGGTGGGCGACAACTTCATATGTCACATGCTTCCCGCCTCCGCCCAATAATTTTTTAAGTCCTATGATAGCTGATAATACCAATGCAATTTTGCCAACAAGGAGAGCTTTACCAGCGATAAGTGCAATAGCCGCTAAAGCGAGTTTACCTAAAATTGCAGCTTTTAAAGCCGCCGCCGCCATTAGGGGTCCCATAACTTTTGAACCCTTTTTCTTTTTTCTTCCTTCTTCAATTCCTATTGAATTGTCGTCTTCATTTAATGTATCCATTGCATCTCCAAATGAACGAACTGTAGAACTAAAGGTGTCAACTATTTCACTACCCTTAAGGTCCACTTTGATTGTATGAGTATCCAAAAATTTTTGAATACGATTAAAAATTAGCGATTCAACGGTTTCATCCCCAGTAAGCGTACGTGGAGCTCCTTCTGGTTCACCATCCTGTGTTTTAACTATTGTTAATCCATCGGTTACGGTTATTGTATCCTTATGTCCCAGCATCTTGTCCACAAACGAAAACAATTTATATTTAACGCATGACATTGAATCTTTACGTAAACAATCGGCGTATATACTATCTAAGAGATCATTTTCCGTTTGAATTGCATTACGGGAAGCCCGAGCCTCTTCTTGTGCAGGAAGGGCATTTGTCGTAACCACGAGACACAATATACTAATCACTATTAACGAAGTCATGACCGCTTTGATTGTTGATCGGTGTTTGATGTTCTACAGATGCACCGCGTGTATATATGATACGCTCCCTTCTCTAGCAGGTAGTTCGAGAACAATTTGGGTCCAAAGACTATAATAACGGCCGCGGGGCGATCTCTTGGACCGCTTTCTCACAGAAAACTCGCAATAACCTCATTTTCTGCCTCCCTGTGCGATATGCATTTGTATACGGTTTAAATGTCTAATTTAGAGATAGAAAGTTTAATAAAGCTTAAAGAATCGGTACAAGTTTTAAACTAATTGATATAAAGCTAAATATGCGAACTGAATAATCAACGTGCCGGATGGATAAATCGGAAATGCTCGAGGGCGGACTGGGTCACTATCGAAGGTTACTCGAGAGTGCAGTCATCTTTATGCTACTACGACATACTTTAGTTCCCGATATTCAAGAACCCGTTTACTATATATTAACAGTGAACAGAATCATTATTTTTACTAATCTTTTATAGGGCTTCTTAAATCATACCATTAATGTCCGTTTCTAATATTAAGGACAGGTTGTTAAAAATCTTCGTGCCATTTCCCACATTAAAACTGCCTCATTAAGTTCAATTCATTTAATACAATAGCGTTTCGCATTTACTTTTTCAACAAACCTGTTAAACTAAATGTAAGTACAGCTACATTTACAATTTTATTTCAAAAACTTTTTTTAAAGCAGTATATCAAAACATGATTTTTGCTTGTAATATTATCAAAAAACAAAATCGACAATGTCTAGACAGAAAGCTTCCAAAAAGAGCAGAATTAACATCATATTTCATGACAGCCTGTTATTAAAATGAATAGTTAATTGCTCTACTAAATGTATTCCCAAATTTCAAGGCCTTGGGCATAAATAAGATATAAAAAGTTTCTATTATACAAGTGATCTATATAAATGAAATTAAACGTGTAAAGTTGCTTAATATAGTAGTATGCACTTTTACTTCTTCCTCATCTCATTCTTGCGTGTGATTCAGCAAAAGTTAATTTACTTTCTTTTTGCAAAATTGATAGTTTGCTTTCAAATTATTTTTAAAAAAAAATTTATAATATTTAAAGATTTCAAAGACAAAAGTACAATTTCAGATTATACATTCTTAACTAGAATTAAAAATTAGACGTATTCAAAGATGGTAACTAAGCTGTGTCAATTTAAAGTAAACCTACCGGAACTAATGACGTAGATTTTTAACTTTAATTCTTTACGTTAATAAATAACTTTTTCTAACTACAATTATAAACGATGTCATCTTTAATTTAAAATACCATCGTTACCTTATTATATAAAGAGCCCCAAAATCTTTAATGTTTATACCTAAAGAACATTTATGAAAGATGTTGCAAAAAGTAACTTGAATGTTCGATATTCAAAAATACTTATGGTGGTGTTATACTTTCATATTCTTTTATTTTAAAGGGCATTATTTTGTTAGCGCAACGCATATTCAAAACTGAAGTAAATAAATGGCACTTCATAAATACCAAATATATAAAAAGTCAGCGGATCACTTTGCATCATTTATAAAGCACAAAATCTATAAAAGTTGTTAAATGATTGCAAAATTTCTGGTTACAATTTTAGCACATCAAAAAATTTTAGAATCATTTAAAGACTCAATACCCCTCAAATTCAAAAATTAGTAGAATTTTCTGATTTGTCAATGCACTTTGCTACTCTGCGAAACATGCTTCAAATGAGGTATTCGATACTTTCCTATTATGCTGTAAATCTATCGGAGTTATCAGTATAACAGGCAAGGTCTAACCTTCATCCCATATACTTATTATTCGTGAAAAATTCAATGATCTTACTAGCTTCATGAAGGAACACCATAGTAAAAGTTTCTGTACGTGGTCTAGAGTTATCTTGCTCCAAAATGCGTTTTTATAATTTTTGGGTATAGGGTATGTAACAGGCTCCAGGATATTATAAATTTAATCACGGGCATTCACGTTTTCAGCCCCACTGAACACTGCAGTCGTTTGAATTGGTGGCCAAAAGACCTTGTGCAACGCTAAATTGATCTAATAGAGTAGTTGTCCTTCAGCAGTCAATTATTTATACGCACTTGACCTAGTAGTATTAAACCAGCCCCTAAGAGCATTTTATCTTAGGAAATATCCTAGTTTCCCTACGGCACCGGTATCATTACTCTTCCGTTGGTGTAGTATACCATCATCGTATCATGTTAGTTGAACTTCTGTCGACGCTGATAGCATTTACCCAAAGAAACATTGCTGCTTCTTTCACCCCTATTACTCGCCCTACTTTACATTCACTTGATTGAAACTTTTCATTTACCTAAAGAAAGCACCTTAAAGTACTATTTTGAGCACTAACACTAAACTCGAGTGGCAGGGCAAAATCAATTGCAAAGAGTATTATTTTGTACAGTAACGAAGAACAACTAATAGATTTATATTTAGTTCAATGTGTGAAAGTGAAATGAGAAATTCTCAGTCTAATCTGGAAGATGCATTAAACGTGTTCCGGAAGTTAACGTTTATTCTGGCAAAAATAAGATGATAATGAAAAGCAGTTTTTTGTGCTCGAATTTGCTTCTTAGGACTTAGAATAAGACAAAAAATATTTTGATATATTTTAATATTTTATTATAGCAAATACAAAATCTATCATATGTGATACATTACCGGTATGAGTACAACAGTAAGTAACTGCGCACAGTTCAGAAAATATATTTCATTTTTTATGATATTTCCAGAAACAGTTTCTTTCGTTTGTCAAATAGAAGCCCAAATTACATTTTGTGCAGCTAATATTAGTTTGACCTCCTACACAACGTGCAACGGGTACTTGTTCCAAAAACAGGGTATTTATGAAAATTATCTTACGCACTTCATCGGTGGTCTTTCAGATATTATTTTTGTTTTTGTGTTAGAAGGTCCTAGAAGTGGACAGTTACTTCGTGCGTTTTTTCGCGAGTGCTTGAAATATTTTATATCAGAACTGCTTCAACCGTATATATTTGGCAGACCCCTTCGCCAGTGATACGCCCCGGCGGTATAGGAATCAGGAATTCTTGACCCACATGTTAATTAATTAGGCAAAAATGTTCAGATAACAACGCTGTGTTCTTAGTTTAATTCTAAAATGTGCTACCTACATATCGCATAGGTCTACGCCCCCCATATGTTGATTGTGCTTCTTTACTGCGGCAGGACATAAAACGTCAATTTTCTTTTTCCTTGTTTGCCGTATCTTTTTATACTGCTTACTATGAATCTATATAAAAACTTCCAAGTGAAACTGTTTTCGAATCAAGGCATTTCACAACCACAACTTTTTCTCATTATTAGTGTTTCGATCAAATGATTAGCGGTCTTGTCTTTGTACTTGTTTATCTGTGATTAAATCGCAATTTTAAAGGTTTCGAGACCGAATATACCATATTAATTCCATAAGTGCATAAGTAGTTGAAAAGAGTTGTCAAAATTAACAATCGATCGAGCTGGATTTGGAATTGACTTACTTAGTGATATCTCGTCTTCTGAAAACTCTAATTTCTAAAGGTACATGTCCTAACATAAAGCTTGAAACTCCATTTTTTCGGAAATCTTTCTTATATTGTCGCCGAGTCCCTACTCCAATTCCTTTGTAAGATACCATAATTACATCAACAGAATGGCGCTGTTTGTGAAATACTGGTAAGCAATCGATACTAACTAGTTCCAATACGGAGCTATTTTGAAATAAAAGTCATCGTTTTGATCTTCATTATTTATAAAATGTAATAACCTTCTGAGGGTGTCATGCCGTTTTAGTGGCATTACGGGAGCAATGTTCTCATAACGTAGTTATTGGTATTAGTTCATACTAACAAGGCAAGTTATGATTATGCCAATAAAGTCGCAGATCTCATTTTTATTGGTTTTTATATCAGTTTTTGACTTCAATAAATCCAACTGATCATAAAAAAATTTGGTAAGATATTCAATTGGTTTTCCTAAACTTAATTTAGTTGTGTATTGTTTATTGTTTCATTTCCCTGAATCAAAAATTAAATATTATTTAATTCAAGTCATTTCGTCCTCACTAAAGTGATGTATCCAAATTCATTACCTAAATATAAATAATTATAGTCAATTATTCCTAAGATATGTAGCATAGACCAACTTACTGAAAGCTTTGCTTAGCATACAGATTTTCCTTTTCTACATTTTTCTTTCTTTTTTGCGTTTAAGATTTTGTTATATTAATTCTTCATTTTCACCAAATTTCTCCCTAGCATCTGGTGAGTTATCATTTATTATATCACACACATCTTCACCTACTACAACACTAAAATATTGTGATGATTTCATCGTTTACATTTTTCAATTCTTCATGAAATTGCTTCGAAGCAAACCAAAAGATTTTTCTGGTAAGTTTAGTACAGTCTAGAAATATTCAATAAGTTTGACTTCTTAGAGGAATATATCAAGTAAGATACAATGCTTTCTGAGAGAGATTTGTATGTTGATTATAGTAAAACTATAAATTATTACAGATACATGCATATTATGTCAAAGATGTCCTTAGTAAATCTGGATGTTATTTGTTATATAATACCAAGAAAAAATTACTTCTTGAAATGAAGTGCACTGTCGCCTAATCGCATGTGACACACCTTTACATTCCTAAATCATTCGTAAAAATAGCACAGTGTTCCTAAACTTTAAGAATTTATTAAATATGATACACTACCAACTTTGAAACGAATAAGCTGATATGGAAACTTCCAGTAATATGTTAAATCTTATGTATCGAAGTGATATTTTATCTTAATAGAGATTAGCTATACGTGGCGTATGTTTTCTCAAGTTTCTTTAATCTGCATAATGGTTCTGTGAAAAACTGCTCTCTTTCTGCTATCACTTCTGCACCGCGTAAAAATTGGTATCATTTAAAGTCAATATTTAAGCTTTGAAGGAGATAATAGACAGACAGAGTAACATAAATGATCTATGTTCTGAAACACCTATGTGCTGCAGATCAAAATTCCTCAATTTTCACTGCTACAGTTCCTTCAGTGATCTGAAACACAATGACATTAGTGCTTGGCCGAGACCTTTCCAGTTCTCTTTTGTAGGAAAGTATTTTAAATCTTTAACTAGTAACTACAGAAATTACTGGAAATTGGAAATTAGTACAAGGTGGAACATACTAGGGGTGATTCTTATGTGATTTACGTAAAATGATAGGTATTTGGTTGTCACGCCAAATTGTTTAGTATATATTCCACGTATCCCTGCGGCAAGGCTTCCGACGAGAAATAGTTCATTTTTCTTTACAGTAGGTCATCTTCTTACAAAAAATATGTAAAAACTAGAATTTGGAACACCATAAGTGATGAACCTTCCAAAAAGAACATGATCTAAAGTATGCACGTGAATTATATACGGTGGACGATTATTGTCCTACGTACCGAAATTTTGATCGACTGTAAATGAGTTCAGACCTTAGTCAATAGGTATACTCTAACAAAAATCGCTGTGGAGATGCTTACTGCCTAAATGGTCATTTTGGCTGAAAATCTGATTGTATAAAACTGCCGCTTCAAGCTGTTCCAAATTTCCCAAAAATTCGAAGTTTCTTAAATATGTTTTTCAAAAAGAAGTCTTAAATGTTTAATAATGTCGAAGGTTGATGTTCAAAGCGCTGATGCCTGTACAGAAACGGTTTTGCACATAGATATAAGAAAATTTAGCCCTTTTGAGCTAAGACCTGTGTAGAGCAATTCTTATCAAGATTAGTAGAAGGAAATTAATAGATTCACAATTAGATACCTGCAACCAAACAAGAATCTATGTAATGGAAATACCAGGATCACCATTACTGAAGAAATTCCGTCAGATGGCAAAGCATAGCAACAATTTTCTCAGAGAGAAGCGACACAGTTTTGATTGATTACTTTCATAACAAGGTTATAATTACATGACAGCATCATGAAGTTGTTTTATAGTAATTGATAAAGGACTTGTTGGAGAAGGCCTGCTGAAATGAACCGCGAAGCTCCGCCATTACATGAGAATGCCGCCGCTGACGAGTTTGCTAATTTATGAACAAAATGGACGCAGTAACGTTGATACCTCCCATGCACTTATTTTAGAAGAAATCTTGGACCTATTGGACGATGACACAACCCAAACTTTGTTAAGATTGGTAACCGGTGATGAATGGCAGCATGACCGTAGCCACCCCGAAAACAAGCTAGGTTACATTCAGTACAGAGAAATCTATGAAACAACATTTCACAGTGCCAAAATCACTGTATGGTGCGCGATGTCTTCAGTTGAAGTTATCGGAACATATTTTATCGAAGATGAGGGAAAATGGACCGCAACTGTTGCCGTAATACGTTACGTCCACATGTTAGAGAACTTTCCTGCTAATGTGTTTACTCGTCCTCCAGATAACGAAAAAATGCGGCACAGACCACACGCCACGTACTTCTAATGTAGTTGGGATGAAACCATTTCCTAATCTAGTTATCTCCAAATTCAGAAACATCAGATGGCCGCTAAGATTCCCCGGTTTTTCAGCATCTGATTTTGTTTTATGGGTGTAGCTGAAATCTCAAGTCCTCAAAAGCCCAACACTCTGCGTAGTTCAAAATTTGGAAGAAGTTCAAAGAATTTCCTTAGATATGCTCCAAAAAGTAATGTGTGATGTAAGCAAGGAGCTTGCTGAGTGTGCCTAGCGGAATGACAGTTATCTGCAAAATATTATAGCACCGTAAATTTATCTTTTCGGTGTCAAAGTCCAAAGCAATTAAATGCGTTTACGCTAAAATTGTGTTCATCCTAGTTAAAACCGAATAAAATTAATCATTAACTCTTAATAACGTTATAATATTTCCCAATTCACTGCCGCGCCCGTTAGTATTTCATAAATAGGAATTCCAAATTACGATTTAGAATTATAAAGCAAATTTATTCGATAATCCTGAGATACTTCCCAATTCCTTCAGTTTGTCTTACAAGGAAGGTATTCTGGATATGCGACTCCGATTTTAATGACATTTGAATGTGTAAAATACCAGTAATTTATATATATATATATATATATATATATATATATATATATATATATGTTACAAAGTTGTTCCGGGTATTGCTCCGCGTAAGTAATTCATTCTGTAAAAAAAACAGGATTAAAATCACGACGTTTCGACAAAATCGCATCTGTC